>OVBJ01001577.1:0-26607 GCA_900406535.1 Noccaea bulbosa | reverse complement strand
ATTCGGCCAAGCATTGAAGTCTTCAACAGCTAGAAACTAGTCATGGTCAAATACACAACAAATGAAACCTTCCTTTTATGTTCAAGTCATACACGCCAAAGGTAAAGAAAGGTTNTACACGCCAAAGGTAAAGAAAGGTAAGTATTGAATTTCATTTCTCATATCTTTGATTAACCATTTCTTGTTTCCTCTTATTCAATTTAGTTTTTATTTTGATTAGCAAGATTGTTGCATTTTATTTATTTTCTTGATTATTGTAATCTGTTTCAAAGACCCCTAGAAGGGCACAGCTGTTTGGACTCTATATAAAGTCCCCTCTCACAGCATTGTATTTTTACGCTTGAATTAATAAAAATCGTATTTTCTTCACTTAAGTTTTCTGAGTAAAACTTGTCCTTTCTCTTTGCCTAAGTCGAGCCTCGTTCCTCCTTAGTCAAGAGAATCTTGTGTTGTATCATAGGCCTTCCGCAGCCTGTGTGGTGCACTTCAATCCATTTCACTCAGTATAGCCTGTGGAATCCGGCTATCCTGTTTGATAAGCTGTTTGTGGAATCAAACAGCATCCTATCCTGGTTGACAAGCCGTTTGTGGAATCAATCTGCTTATCATCAACCAAATCCGGTTCAATCGGTTAAGGAAACTCGACCGTTTGCGCCAACCCCTGGCTAAACCGACCTAAGGCCTTGAAACCGGGTCATACAAGCCCTTAACAGCTTGGTGCTTGTATCACTCTTCAAGAAATATATTTTTAATAAATCATCAAAATCTGAATATAATACAATAAGCCTAAACGGCTATTTATAATAAAAGCTCAAAAACTCTAGAATATTCTAGAAAGCTACTCCCTCTGTTTTTTTGTTGTTGAATTTTTAGCTATTTTTTGCTGTTCTTTGAAGATAAATGTTATATGTTTTCAATGTACTTTTTCTTGATTAAAGTAAAAAAAAAAACAGATTTCAATGTCTTTCTTGCATTACTATTGGTTTAAAGTTATTTAGTTTAAAAAATTTATTGAACTTTTACTTTTTCTTAATATGTGTGAAAAAACTAGAAAATTCATCTTAAAGAAACAGATGGAGTATTAAATAAATAAACATTAAATTATAAATATAGATAAATAAAAGAATAATCTAAACTATAATAATATTTGAGATATTTGGAATATTTCTAAATATCACGCTGCATCAGGTCTCGCCGACCAAGAAAGATTCATCCTCGAATCTTCAACCGCGTTCTAGGCACCAAATAGAACTTCTTAGATTCATCTTCACAATCAAACTTCATTAAGAGATTTCAGATCTTCTCTAAATCTGCAAGGATCTGATGAAGATTAGAGTTGTCATACATCTGATTCCACCGAGAGTTGGCACACATCAGATTCTCAAAAACATCTTCCTTGAAAACAAACTCGATATGATTAACAACCATGAGTTCGTCTTCATAGATGTCATAGACATGATCACCATAGATCTCTCTATAGATCTCCTCTTCTTCATAAACGTCGTAGATTGGATCGCCATAGATCTCTCGATAGATCTCATGAATCTCTTCTCTCTCGACAAAAGGACTTTCATCCTCGAAAGTGTAGATGCTATCACTCACCATGACATCCAAGATCGTTCTTCGATTAAGAAATCAAAGAGACGCAGCTCTGATACCAACTGATGGAGCGGAAGCTTCTAGGGATAGAATTAGATCCGTTGATTCTGAGAATACTCGGAAACTAGGGTTTGTGAATACTCTTCACAGTGCTTTATCAAAGGCTCTTCAGAAAATATCATTTTAATAATTCATCAAAGTCTGAATAATACAATAAGCCTAAACAGCTATTTATAATAAAAGCTCAAAAACCCTAGAATATTCTAGAAAGCTATTAAATAAACAAACATTAAATTATAAATATAGATAAATAAAAGAATAATCTAAACTATAATAATATTTGAGATATTTGGAATATTTCCAAATATCACGCTGCATCAACACCTCCCTTAGAAGTTAATAGCTTGAACTTTTATTTCTAAATAGATTTAAGACTAAAATTATTCAAGTTGATTCTAATATAGAGATACTTATAAAATTCATGAAAACGCGGATTATGTATTTTTATATATATTTGAGACTAAAAAATTCAAATTGAGTCTAATATTAAACATGATTGATTTCAATTATGTAAAACATATATTATTATGAATGAAAAAATATAAACTGAAATAAAAATATTTGTTAAATGTTGAAAGACAAAACATAAGTTGTTAATAGCATTTTTCATTTTTAACACATATAAAAGATAATCAACATTACTTTAAATAATAAAATGTTTTAAATAATAAACATGACAAATACAAGTATTTGCTAATATATGAGGATTTTAAAATACAATTTTATAGAAATTATTTTTTTTAATAAAATGAGTTGAACGTCAAAAACAGATAACAAATTAAATATATGTTAAAAAATACATGGATTAAATTTAAGTCCGTTTTCGTGTGCTGTGAAAAAACGCTCCCAGGCACTATTCGCGAGAGAGTTTGAAAAACCCTGTTCCCTTTTCTCAAACACTTGGAAACCCTGATTTTTTGCCAAAAATAGTAAGGTTGTGAACCGGAGTAAGAATCAAACACTGTCGCTGTGGGTTCGGAAAACCACACTCAAAATTTATGTAAGGGAAAAATTGCCTGCGGAATCAGAGGTTAGATTCTGATGTAAGTCGAATGATTCGTAGACAAGTATTTGACGAAATCGGACTTAGGTTAATCAAATAAAGTGATTACAAAACTGGCCTATAAGACCATGTAAAACACTAGGATTCGATTAAGCAAGAGAGATAGAAATGAGGTGGTGGCTGCGCTCGTTAACGAGCTGCCTACGTACCCTGTTTTAGGGATCAAGCCTGGACGTAGTTCGATTATAAGTTGTTCACTATTTCGAGTCGTTTTCTGTAGAGAAATGACCACGAAAAAGAGCTAAAGTAGAGCGAAGATGACGGTAAATCTTAAGTTATCGGAGTGATCCGAAGGTGAAAGATCTGTCAAACTTCTATCGGAAGTGGTTTCCGATTAGAAAGATCAGAGCTTTCTAGAGTTATCTGATAGATCAAGGATGTGAGATCAAAGATAAAAGACGTGTATTCTCAGATGAGAGAAGAAGATGATAGATCATGTCCCAAAGTTGGTTCAAGATCGAATAAGTAGTGGTCAAAAGTGGTAAAAAGTTCCTCCTGTGTGATCAGGAATAGTCCTGACTTGCTGTAATGACTTGCT
Organism: Noccaea bulbosa; assembly: GCA_900406535.1. Lineage (NCBI taxonomy): Eukaryota > Viridiplantae > Streptophyta > Magnoliopsida > Brassicales > Brassicaceae > Noccaea > Noccaea bulbosa. The sequence continues at coordinate 23,347 of OVBJ01001577.1, read as the reverse complement.
CAAGTTACATGTTTTGCTTCGGATTTAAAACTTGTGTAGGTTTTCATCCATTTTTAGCAACAAAAGTTTTGTTTGTTACTGTTTTTCACCTCGTTCCATCTGTTACAGATTAGAGCCCGACTTCGAGTATCCCACCTCTTGGAAGAGAGAAGATTTCTCGTGAGCTAGCGTTTTGTGAACGATTTGGAAAGTCGGCTGCTACTCATTATGAGCAAGCAATCAAATCTGGAGATAACGGAGTTGTGGAGATTGTCCATGTTGCGGTCGAATATACTCTTCGTGATGAAGTAGTAGGTCAGGTTCTTCATGCCGCTATTGGGGATAATACCCAAATGACTCATTTGAGACGAACTATCTCGTTGAGATCGATTAGCGAACAATGAGGATGGAGCTCAAAATGAGCAAGAGATGGTAATCAGACTCCGAATTTGTCGAGCTCCTTGAAAGAGCGAGTTAACTCGACGGCGAGTCCCTCATCCCTTTTAGTAATGGATTGTTCGAAGGATGTGCCAGTTTTGGATAATCCTTAAACGTTCGTGATGCGCCAATGCGGGCATGCTGCAAATCAATTATGACGCTCGAGAGCTGTATGCGGCATCGATGGCGGCAGATGAGAAGGTATGGTTTTACCTTTTCTTATTTTTTGCCAATGATTTGATATCTTCAGACTTAATATTTGCGATTTCTCTTCATCAAGCTTTCAAGGTGAACATGAAGCTCTCTCTGATCGTTGTGAACAAAGGTTACATGAAGCGTCTTGACAAGATGAGCCTTATAAGATGAAACCGATGGTAGATGAGCTCGATACTAAGCTCAAATATGTGAGATATAAAGTAGCTCGTCAAAGCGACTTGCTAAGGATGAACTCTATTCTCGTTTAAGTTTCGAACAAGTTAGCTGAGCAAGGTTTTTAAGATTTGCCAATTTCATGATTTTGTAGATTATTCTACATGATCATCAGTTGGGCTTGATTAAAGGAAGACTGCTCGGGGTCGAGCTGATTTCCTTTAAGATCTTCAATCGGATTCGATTGATGCCAGTTGTGTGATTTTGTAGATTGATCTACATGATCAACACTTGGGTTTTATTGTTAGAGACTGCTCGTTGGCGAGCTAATCTCCTATTGGATTTTCAGTCGGGTTCGACTGGTTTTTGCCAATTGCGTGGATTAGTAGATTAATCTACATGATCAGCAGTTGGTCTTGATTAAAGAAAGACTGTTCGGGGTCGAGCTGTTTTCCTTTGAAATCTTCAATCAGATTCGATTGATGCCAGTTGTGTGATTTTGTAGATTGATCTACATAATCAGCACTTGGGCTTTATTGTTAGAGACTGCTCGTTGGCGAGCTAATCTCCTATTGAATTTTTAGTCGGGTTCGACTGGTTTTTGCCAATTGCGTGGATTAGTAGATTGATCTACATGGTCAGCATTTGGACTTAATCTTCGAGGACTGCTCAGAATCGAGCTAATCACCTTTTAGATCAGTCAGGTTCGACTGGATTTTGCCAATTGCGTGGATTAGTAGATTGATCTATATGGTCAGCATTTGGACTTAATCTTCGAAGACTGCTCGAAATCGAGCTGATCACCTTTCAGATCTTCAGTCGGGTTCGACTGGATTCTGCCAACTATCTGATTTTGGTAGGTTACTCTACACAATAGATATTTGGACTTAATCTTCAAGGATTTCTTTAGATCAAGCTAATCTCATTTCAGATCTTCAATCGAACTCGATTGGTTTTCCACTAAGTGTTTGATTTCCTTTGGAGTGATCTGAACAACTTAGTTGGTTTTAATTCTAGACCGATGATCGGTTCTAGATGATCTTTAGGATTAGAATCGTTCTTTTTTCCTAGCTTCTGAAGTTGATCTCGACCTCTTCCCCAACTGTTTCCGAGGTTCATCGGTATAAGCAACGTTATCGTTCGATTCGTGCAGCCCAGATATTTCATGGTCGCAACGGTCCGAGTGATATTGTCACCCGACTTGACTCGTACGGTCCAGATATCTCCGGACCTCGTCAGTCTAAGCAATATTACCACTTGACTCATACGGTCCAGATATCTCTGGATACCGTTGGTCTAAGCAATATTATCGCCTAACGCGTACAACCTGTCTTAAAGACTTGATTCCGTCGAGGTATTACTCGACCTCGTCTTTACAAGTATTCAGGGTAGCGTATGTTGCTTGGGCAAATGCGCTTGGCGGGGTCGAGATCAATCTTACTGAGCCTGGATGGACTTTTCTAAGTCCTAGGATCTTAGCGATTGTTGGTGGCTGCGCTCATTGGTCGAGCTGCCTACGTACCCTAAGTAGGGATCAAGCCTAACGTAGTTCAGGTTCTAGATCGAGGATAGGTTCTAGATGATCTTTAGTATTAGAGTCGTTCTCTTTTCATAGTCTCTAAGGTCGATCTCAACCTCCTCCCCAACTGTTTCCGAGGTTCATCGGTATAAGCAACGTTATCGTTCGATTCGTGCAGCCCAGATATTTCATGGTCGCAATGGTCCTAGTGATATTGTCACCCGACTTGACTCGTACGGTCCAGATATCTCCGGACCTCATCAGTCTAAGTAATATTACCACTTGACTCGTACGGTCCAGATATCTTTAGATCCCATTGGTCTAAGCAATATTATCGCCTAACGCGTACAACCTGTCTTGAAGACTTGATTCCGTCGAGGTGTTACTCGACCTCGTTTTTACAAGTATTTGGGGTAGCGTATGTTGCTTGGACAAATGCGCTTGGCGGGGTCGAGTTCGATCGAACTGGACGTAGATGGACTTCTCTTGACCTTAAGATCTAGATAGTGGTGGCTGCGCTCTTTGGTGGAGCTGCCTACGTACCCTGAATAGGGATCAAGCCTAAACGTAGTTCAAGGGGGGAAGGTGAGAGTTTGTAGACGTTTTGCCGAGCTACTTCGGTGATGGGATTAAGACCTTCCAAGTTGGTTCTTATTTCCTCATCGCCGATCTCACTGTGTTTGCCAGGACATATTAACTTGAATTTGCTTTTATCGAGCTTTATTACAAGTTTACCATCATGGGCTCTTTTCTTGTGAAACCGTTTAGCTTTTCCAAGAATTTAGGTCGGATCTTTTTAGAGGAAGAGTTCGTCTAGAAGATTTGGCCTTTTGTTGTATGCTCTGATCGAGTTGTTCGAGTCTTAGCATTTTTTCGAGCCTCCACGAATGAATTTAATTCATTTGAGGGTAGGTGGCTCCACTCCCCCCGAAAACTTGTGAATCGTGCGTGAGCATAACTTCGCAATATTTCTTAAACTCAGGTTGAGGTTTTGTTAGCGGTCTGAGAAGACGCTCCACTCCCCCGCGAGATTGCGAGTTATGCATAAGCCAGAGCTCGCTATGTTCTTTGGTGCGGGTGGGCGGGTGACCGCGAAGGTCGTTGAGCTGCCACGTGGGTTGAGCTCTCCGAATACCGGGTTGAAGTAAATCGCTTCTTGTTTGAAAGAGATGATTCTTGGAGGTTGATTCCGACTTCACGCTCCCGCTTTCGGGGTGATTTGTCGTTATCGTTGTTTGAGGGCAAATTGGATTTTTTCATCTTTGCCTCTGCTCTCTGCCTCTTAGCTAGTTCTTTAGCTTGGGGTCGACATTCGCTGGTGGAATGGCCGAACTTTTAATGGAATTGGCAGAATTCCTCTAACTTGGAGCTTGAGTTCGGCTTGAGAACTGAGCTCGCAAATGAAAGAGGATGTTGGGATAATTCTCCTTTACGATATTTTTCTTGGAGGAGAATGAACTCCTCTTCAAGGGTAGCAAAGGTTGACGCGCAGTGGAATGCGTCGTCGAGTGATACAGGGGGTCGAATTGTAAGTTCTTCCTTGAATTTCGAGTTGTACCACATGTTATTTTGGAAGGCCAGTAGAGCTACTGACTCATTAGGGTTCGCGATCTTAGCATTGATTGCTTTGAATCTGTTGAGGTAAGATCGGAGTGATTCGTTTGGAGGTTGAGAAAGCTTCCAGAGATCGGCTTCAGATACTTCAGATTCGAGGAAGATCGAATACTAATTTAAGAATGCCGAGGTGAGCTGATTGAACTTATAGATTGAATTTTCATACAGCGTTGCGAACCATTTTTGAGCTGGTCTAACTAAATTTTCAGCAAAGAGCTAGCAGAAAGCTGCTTCTATCTCTTCGGAAGAAAGTTGGGCTCGAGTTATTTCGACGTAAAGACCACGAATGTAAGCTCGTGGTTCGCTGTTACCAGAGTATTTCAGGATACATAACTTGTATGTATCGCGCCAATAGATGTTAGCGATCCTGGGTGAGAACGGAGTTCGTTTTGTCTCCCAGATTATTTTGTCGATATCCAAAATCGGTCTCATTGTTTGATTAAATGTTGAGTTCGTTTGCCGAAATGCGAGGTTTGTTTGATCATGCGATCTTTCTAGGGATTCGCAGTGAACTTGGTTACGTGGATCGACAGAAATCCGATTAGCTGGAATCGGATGGGATTGAGCTGGATTTGACGAGCCGTTTGCTTTCGTCAATCGAGCTGGATCAGCCGGATCGTTTGCTCTGTCAAGTTGAGCTCGATCAGCTAGATCATTTGTAAAGTGAAATTCTTGATGATTTCTGTTTACTTGAGTTCGAGGTGTCGCAGGGGGCTGCGAGCTCAAAATTTCATTGGACTGATTTTTGAGCTGAGACATCGCGTGCGAACTCAAGTTGAAAGCTGTGGTTTCGGGGCATCTAAATATAGTTGGCTCGATACCTAGCAGCAATGGAGGTGGAGATGGAAGTCGCTTTGTTGGCTGAGATCCTATCTACGCTTTGCTTGAATTAGGAGTGTTCAAGCTGCCCATTGGTGAGCTCATTGGTGAGACGAGAGTCTGAGAGACACGAGTGCGCAGTGACAATCCGCATCGTTTCGACGAGCTGTTTATTGAGCTCGTCGGTGGGACAAAAGTCTCGAAGGTATTAGCGCGCGGCGGCGCTTCATTATGTTTCGACGAGCTGTTTAGCGAGCTCATCGGTGGGATGAGAGTATGGAAGACATGAGGGCGCGGCGGCACCTCATCTCGTTTCGTCGAGCTGTTAGGTTCATCGATTGGTGAAGAGTCGAGCTGAGTTCCCGGAGGAGGACTTATAATCGTTCGTAGCTCAGCAAGACTACGTTCATATTTTTCCAACCTGATATTTTGATCGTATTGTCCGTCAATCAGGTCAGTGAACATTCGTTTGATTTGTGCTTGGTCGTCCGGATTCGGTCGAACCAAAGCTAACGATGCTGACCCAGTTTGTGTCGGAGTTGTCCGGCTGATTGGTGTCGGGATGATTGGGAGATCTTTTGATCTGACCCGTGATCGAGAACGAGGTCTCTCGATAGTGTGCGAGGTCGAATTTGGTAAAATCGAATTCGCTGCTGTCACAGGGGTGACGAGGTTGATCACCGATGGTTTCACGCGGGCTAGAACATTCGAGTTCGCTCCGGTGGAGGCGATCGTGGAACTGATCAGTATGCTCAATTTGCTAGCAGTTTGGCTGGTGCCAGCATTCTAGGTGATCGAGTCATTCGGTTTGTCTGCAGTTTTGGTTCTGGTGATGTCCGAGGTGTTTTGATCCGTTTGGATCTGAGATTGAGAGTTAAATCCCTGAGAATTTGATAGGATTGAATCCATTTCGTTCTCAACTGGTCTAGGTTCGACCCTTGTGTAAGAGAAATCTATTTTCTCCCCTCCCTCTAGCGCCAAAATGTGGATTCGGAAAACCACACTCAAAATTTATGTGTATTTTGTAAGGGAGAAATTGCCTGCGGAATCAGAGGTTAGATTCTGATGTAAGTCGAATGATTCGTAGAAAAGTATTTGACGAAATCGGACTTAGGTTAATCAAATAAAGTGGTTATAAAACCGGCCTATAAGACCATGTAAAACACTAGGATTCGATTAAGCAAAAGAGATGGAAATGAGGTGGTGGCTGCGCTCGTTAACGAGCTGCCTACGTACCCTGTTTTATGAATAAAGCCTGGACGTAGTTCGATTATAAGTTGTTCGCTATTTCGAGTCGTTTTCTGTAGAGAAATGACCACGAAAAAGAGCTAAAGTAGAGCAAAGATGATGGTAAATCTTAAGTTATCGGAGTGATCCGAAGGTGAAAGATCTGTCAAACTTCTATCGGAAGTGGTTTTCGATTAGAAAGATCAGAGCTTTCTGGAGTTATCTGATAGATCAAGGATGTGAGATCAAAGATAAAAGACGTGTATTCTCAGATGAGAGAAGAAGATGATAGATCGTGTCCCAAAGTTGGTTCAAGATCGAATAAGTAGTGGTCAAAAGTGGTAAAAAGTTCCTCCTGTGTGATCAGGAATCGTCCTCCTTTAATAGCACCTAAGTAGGTCGCAACCTCCTCCGCGTATCTCGTCCACGTGCAGCTGCCGATCCCGCTATTTCCGGATCTGAACAGTCGAAGCGAGATTCTCGTTTGACTCGTTCAGCTCGTCTTGCGGACTTGACTCCATCGAGCTATAGCTCGACTTCGTCTTCACAAGTAGCTCGGGCAGTAAACAGCTGGATTTGGACCTGGATACTTGGTGGGCTTGAGGTCGTTTTACTGGGCCTATGTGGACTTATCTTGACCTTAAGGCCAAAGTGATGGGCCTTATGGGCCGGATTTCTGGAGGGAAATCCAGGTCCAACAGCCGCTGGTTCCGAAAACCCGGGTTCCACCCCCGACATAGTGTCGGAGGGTCCGTCTCCCCTCCAAGTAAGCCTCCTCCTCCCCCTGGAGACCCTAACTACTTATCATCTTCATGAGATCTCTAGCTATCTCAAAACCCTCTACATTCAAAACTTCCTCGACCGGCTCAAGACAACCTCTACACTCAACCCGCTCTCCTGCTCAACAACAATGGCTCGAAGGTTCTCTAGCGCAGAGAAAGGAAAAGGAATGGCCTCTGAATCCTCATCACCGCCGAGAAAACACATCAGAGTCCCCGACATGGATACCTCAGATCTAGTGCAAGACAACGCTCTAACCCTCATTGGAAGACTTACAAACCCGAGAGAACAAAGACTCTAGTCGATGATACCATTCATAGCAAAACGCTGGGAGACAAAAGGAAAAGCAACAGGATCAGATCCGGGAAACCACTGCTTTCACTTCAGGTTCGAGCTAGAAGAAGATCTACGGAAAGTCCTTGAAAACCGGCCATACTACTACAACAGATGCATGTTGATCCTTCAGAAGTGGGAGCCAATAATCTCCTCAAGCTTTCCCTCTCAAATACCTTTCTGGATAGAACTCAAAGGCTTACCTCTACACTACTGGAAAGAGGAAATAATCTGCAGCATAGGAGAGGAAATTGGTGATTTCAAAGCATATGAACTCACAAAATCCTCAGCAAAGATCAGGGTGGAAATAAACGGGCTCCAACCACTCATAAAAGAAGAAGTCATTGAATTCCCTGGGGGAAAAGAAACCATAGTCACCTTAGAGTATGCAAAGCTGGACAAGCATTGCTCTTATTGCCGTAGGCTCTCTCACGATGTGGATCTCTGCCCCTGCAAGCCCCGATCTACAAAAAAGGTCAGCAGTCCAAGAGGGATAACACCAGACAAAAGGAATCTACAACCAGCAAAGTACACTCGTTACTCTACAGAAGACCACACGAGATCTTTCAATCGAAGGCAGGATCGATATGGAAACTACTTTGGGGAAAGACCCTCACAAAGAAGGTTCAAAGAAAGGAAAAATAGATCATCTGAGGAAAGGGAAAATGAGACCTTGGCTCCAACACTAACGAGAGAAGCATATAGACCACCAACTGATTCCCACACTTATCAGAGAGAAAGAAGCACAACCGTACAGCGCCAAGCTCCAACCTACAACCCTCAAGAAGACCTGAGAAGCAGCCTGCAACGTAAAGCACAATCAAAATATGGTCAAAAATCCCCGCCAAGGCAAGTATGGAGAGAAAAAACACAAAGGCAAAAAGAAGTGAGTGACGAACACTCAGGAGCAGCTCAAGCACACCGAACGCCCGTAAATAGAAATCTTGCCCAGGAAGACTTCCCTTCTCCATCCCTACCTCTCACTACGGAATCAATAATGGAAGAACTTCAAGATGTTACCATAAAATATGTCAACTGTGGAAACCAGGTGGAAAGTGCAGCTCGACTAAAAAGAGTCATAGAGGGAGAATCTAGAGGAATGATGGCAGAGACGGCCACCTTCCTGCTCTCAGCAGCTACAAATAGAGATCAACAGGCTCAAGGTCAAGCTTTTATAGAGCAAGGAGAAACATCACGCCCCAGGGATAACACTTCTCTTAAACCCTACGAGCTAATAGACGAAGCATCACATAAAGACAGACCTGAAAACATCCGAGAACCGCTTAAAAGAATGAGAGGCCGACCTCCAACCAAAAAAGCTTCCGCTCAAGCAATGGAGAAGTCCAATGCCTCTCAACCTCCAAAAGAAAACTATACGCAAGAAAAAGGCGAATTGTGTAAGGATCTCTCCGCTGTCAAGATTAAGATTTGCTAGACCATCACCTCGGCAACTACAACAACCAAGACCAGTGCAACAAACCCGACCTACGCAAAGAGAAAACTCAGATCAGAGGGACGACGGAGAAAGACTGAGAGGATCTCAACCAGCCAACAGCACTTTACCTGCTATCTCAAAGGAAGGAGCGGACTTTCAGGATCCGCAAAATCCTCTTCCTTAGCGATCATCAGCTGGAACTGTTGTGGGTTGGGGAATCCCATGACAGTTCAAAGGATAAAGGAGCTCCAGAGAAAGTTTGCTCTGGATATCCTATTCCTCATGGAAACGAAAAATGATGAAACTATGATTTTAAAATCATTAGATTTTCTGGAGTATGAGAATAAGTTTTTCGTTTCACCTCACAGCCCAGGCGGTGGAGGCTTATCCCTGTTTTGGAAAAAAGAAATCAATATTACGATATCGTCCTCTTGCAACAACTATATTGATACAACAATATCATACAAGACCAACTTATTTGCAGCCACTTTCCTATACAGTGAACCTGATCAATCAAAGAGGAAAGAAGTCTGGAATGAGCTGACTAACCTGACTCCACCTCGGGATATACCTTGGTTCATAACTGGTGATTTTAATGAGATTACTGATAATTCGGAGAAATCAGGAGGACCGATCAGACCAGAGGGGTCCTTCGGAGATTTTAGAGCCTTCCTGTCCCAATGCGACCTGTATGATCTCCAACACTCAGGCAACCACTTCTCATGGAGGGGAGTAAGAGGTAGCCACCTAGTACACTGTAGGCTTGACCGAGCAATGTCCAACAGCAAATGGTCAGAACTATATCCAGGAAGCCGGTGCAGCTACCTGCACTTCGAAGGATCAGACCACAGACCAGTAATCTCTGTCCTAGATCCTGGTAAGAAAAATTAAGGAGCCCTCTTTAGATACGACAGAAGCCTAAAAAACAATCCAGAAATCACCAAGCTGGTAGCAGACACATGGAAATCACATCATCGGGACACAGTGGAACAGAGAATCTCAAGATGTAGGAAAGCGCTATCAAATTGGAACAGAGAACACTACCAAAACAGCAAGAAAATAATTGAAAAAGAGAAAGCAAACCTGGAAGCAGCTATGAGTTCAGATACTCATAATGAAAAGCTCTTGCAGGAGGTTAACCAAAAGCTGAAAGATGCTTACAAAGCCGAAGAAGAATACTGGAAACAAAGGAGTAGAACTCTATGGTTAGCATTAGGCGATAAGAACTCAGGCTATTTCCACGCAACAACTCGAGGGAGAAGAGCTGTCAACAAGTTCTCCACCATAGAAGACAGTGAAGGTCAGGCTGTCTTTGAGGAACCTGAGATTGTAGAGGTCATAACAAGTTATTTCCAAGACCTCTTCGTCACTAAGTCTTCTAACTGTACAGAGACAGTTGCACAAGCTCTCCAACCGTGTGTCTCTATCGCAGAAAATGATAGATTAATAGCGGATCCAACACCAGCAGAGATTAAAGCAGCGCTATTCTCTATTCACCCTGATAAAGCCCCGGGCCTGGACGGTTTTCCAGCAAGTTTTTTCCAAAATAACTGGGAGACAGTGGGGAAAAAGATCACTGAGGAAATTAAGGAGATTTTTGCATCAGGAATCATCCCAAGATCCATCAACTCGACCCATGTGAGACTTATTCCCAAGATCCTCAATCCCAAAGCGGTCTCTGACTACCGACCAATCGCGCTGTGTAACGTTTACTACAAGATCATGTCGAAAATCCTAACTCACCGTCTGCAGGCTCTCCTCCCTGAAATCATTACAGAAACACAATCAGCTTTTGTAACCAACAGAGCAATAGCAGACAATGTGCTGATTACACACGAAACGTTACATTACCTTAAAACCTCAGGTGCAACCAAGCATTGCTCTATGGCGGTTAAGACAGATATGAGCAAAGCTTATGATATATTAGAATGGGGCTTCATTGCAGAGATTTGGGTTCCACCCAAAATGGATCAATTGGATCCTACAATGAGTCACTACTGTCTCCTACTCCTTCCTGATAAATGGAGCGGCACAAGGACAGGTTCTGCCCCAGCGAGGCATCCGGCAAGGGGACCCCTTATCACCCTACATCTTTATACTCTGTGGAGAAGTACTCTCAGGCTTATGCAAAAGAGACCAAGAGAAAGGCACCTTCCCGGGAATTCAAGTCGCAAGAAAGAGCCCTAGGATTAATCACTTACTATTTGCTGATGATACTATGTTTTTCAGTAAAACAAGCCCGAAATGCTGCGAAGTCCTCAATACGATCCTTAAGAAGTATGAAGCAGCCTCCGGACAAATGATAAACCTACAAAAGTCGTCAATCACCTTCTCAAACAAAACACCACAGGAAATCAAAGAGAGAGACAAAAAATCTCTTGGAATAGAGAAGGAGGGTGGCCAAGGAAAATACCTAGGATTACCAGAGAGTTTCAGTCGCCGAAAAAAGGATCTCTTCTCCCTGATCGTAGACAGAATAAGACAAAGGTCTGTTAAATGGTTTTCTCGCTTCTTATCGGGTGGAGGAAAGCTCACTCTGCTCAAATCCGTCTTATCGGCAATACCAACTTATACGATGAGTTGCTTCAAACTTCCCTCAAGTTTGTGCAAGAGAATCCAGTCTGCTCTTACTCGATATTGGTGGGATGACAAACCAGACAAGAGGAAAATGTGTTGGCTCTCCTGGCAGAAATTAACAAAGTCAAAGAAGCATGGTGGTCTAGGTTTCAGAGATATTCAACATTTCAATGATGCTTTGCTGGCTAAATTGAGTTGGAGAATACTTACCAAACCAACGAGTCTACTTAGCAGAGTCTTGATGGGAAAGTACTGCAAGGAAAAAAGCTTCCTAGAGGTCCCCACTGCATCTAATTCGTCTCACGGATGGAGAGGCATCCTTATAGGCAGAGACCTAATACGTTCGAGACTAGGAAGAGTCATAGGAAACGGCAAATCCACATCACTCTGGAATGATCCTTGGATACCACTTATGACTCCTACACAACCGATGGGACCACCAGACATGAACAATAAAGACCTAACAGTCTCAACCCTCATCCACGACGATACCCAGGAATGGAATATAGCTAAGATTGAGGAGCTCCTACCCCACTATGCAGTGGCAATACTCTCCATTAAGTTGAGCCGCACGGGAGCGGAAGATGGATATATTTGGGCACCAAATAAGTCAGGAAGATATACTACAAAGTCTGGATATCATTGCTCTCGCTCTGAAACTGACCTAGAAGAAGAAGATCAACAAAACCTGAACTGGAACACAGAAATTTGGAATGGGAAGTTCTCACCTAAGCTAAAAGTGTTCCTTTGGAAAATTACGCAGGGAGCCTTAGCTTCAGGGGAAAACTTGCTAAATCGGGGCCTCATGGACAATCCTTGCTGCATACACTGTGGAGAATTAGAGACAACGGATCACCTCTTCCTCCATTGTCCTTTTGTTAAACAAGTATGGACATTGGCTCCTTTTGCAGCTAACTTCAATGTCTCAGCACTCTCGGATTTCAACACAGCACTCACAATGGCAAGGAATAAGATTTGTTTACCTCCAACAGGAGTCGCTTCAGGATCGAAATCACTGTTAGATTTCTCGACAGCTACTGTCTAGGTGTAAAACTCTGGTTCGGTTTAATATAAGTATTTGATGTCCAAAAAAAAAAAATTGTTAAAAAATACACATACATATTGTATAAAAAATATTAGCTATTGATAAGTTATTCCATTTCTAAATTTACACTGCTATAATTTTTTGAATAGTATATTTTAATTGAAATGATAGATTAATTCATTGCAAATTGAAAATTTAAGAGATTTGAAATCATTACAATTTTTATAAGTATATGAGATATATATATATATACACATTATTACATTCATGAATATGTAAGAAAAAATTGATACGTATTTAAGATAATTGTGATATGTGTTTGTCAATCGAAGCACAACCAATAAGAAGAAACATAAAAGGAGCAAGGACGAAGATATCAAAAACCGATGAAAACAAAAAAAAAAGGTGAAGAAGTAAACAGAATAAGAAACCGCGAGGATAAAGAAACTGAAAAGAAAAGAAGAAGAAGAAGAGTAAAGATGAATAAGAAATCGAATAGAAAAAAAATGAAGAAACCAAATAAGAATGAAAATATAAAAGAAACCAAAACAGACTAGACCGAAGAAATAAGAAACATAATAAGAAAAATAAGAATGTTGGTTTATGCCGATCATGTTGGCTATACAATTGACGATAAAAGTTCTCGAATAAAAATATTATGTTCCCTCCGTTCCTAAAAGATGAATTTTCTAGAGATTTCACATATACTAAGAAAACATAATAAAAATTAACTATAAATTTTTTTTTTTTTAGATTCCCATAATTTTTTAACCAATGGTAGTTTAATAATTTCATTTATTTTTCTTGAATTTCACAATTTATCATTATTAACTCATTGAAAACATATAAAATTCATCTATTTGAAACAACAACAAAATTCTCAGAAAAAATTATCTTTTAGGAACTGAGAGAGTACTACAGACCCGCGCTATTTGAAACAACAAAAAAATTCTCAGAAAATTTATCTTTTAGGAACAGAGAGAGTAATCCGCGCGTATCCCGGGTAAAAAACTTAGTAACATATTAAAAGGTTAATATGTTTTGATGACTAATACTTTTTCCGTTTTGTTTTAATTGTGGTTCTAGGTTTTAATGTTTTATCATGCATATTAATAAAACATATTTAAAAAGTTATTATACTTTTTAATGCAAGTTGACTATTAATATTCTTTATTAAATTAGGTATTTTGTTATAAATTTTACATTGAAAAATGAAAACGATAAATATTTTGAAAAAAAAAAAAGCTAGAACGATAATTACTTTGAAAAGGACGAAGTAGTATTTAGCCTGAAAGATAATATCTTGATCTTTAAGAAGACTCATTAATATGAGGTGGCAAAGAAGTCGCGTAATTGGCTTTTTCCATAAAGATGATAAGAGAAAACACTGGTCTCTTTCATTAAATCCTCTACCATTAGTTTATTAACAAAGGAATCTTGTGACTAGTGAAGAAACCGCGTTAAAACTTGTCGCTATCTCTTTGTCAAAAAAAAAATTGTCGCTATTAAGAAAAATAACTAAAGCAAAAAAAATATGAAGCTATTATGAATATTTGGAGTAACTTGATAATTTATGCTTGTGAAACTTCAAAGAAATTAATAGCAAAAACAAAAGAAGAGAGAACTAGAGGACTTTTCTTTTCTTCTATATATTTTATTACAATACTTACGATGACCAAAAACGCAACAAAGAAGAAAATGGGTTCGAAGTCACCAAGTATTGCTTCACTTCTGTTACCTCTGCTTCTTATAATATTCACTCTTTCCTCTAAAGTTGGAGTCGTTGAATCTATCGGCCGCAAACTTCTTCGTAAGTGTCTTTTACAATAGACCTGTAGACATATATTGACATGTAGTACACTAGTACTAACTAAAAATTCTGAAGAAAAATCTGTCAAAAAAAAAAAAAAAAAATTCTGAAATGAACCTAATTATCATCTGCTTGTCTAACTCTATTAACAAACCGTCTGTAAAATGTTCTAACTTCGTTTCAATATATTAACATTAAATTAACAAAAATATTATGAATAAACCGAGCTTAAAGTAAGTTTAAGTCAAGTCCTCTTAAACTTGGTTAGTTAAGCACCGAGGGGTGTTTATGGTAGCGCCTATCTAGATCGAGTCCTTGCTTTATGTTTTGTAAACAAAAGCTGTTGCCTAAGACCACAATAAATTTGTGCTTAATTATTTCATTCCATTTCAAATGTTTCAGACTAAAAATTAGAAGGGAGCAATTTGGTTTTTCAAAGTGAAGCTTATTTATGACATTTAAGGATTTAATATCAAACGAGAGATTGTATGGTTTGACTACCGTATATATTGAGAGAATTAGTTAGAAAATTCGACTATGTGAATTTGGTAAAAAATTTCGTAGAACAATAAAATTAATGATACGAGCCATATTTTTTCAAATAGAGGTATCGTACGGAGGGACACCACACTCACGTTCATGTGGAGATTCTCCAGGAAGCTCAGTATATTCTTCGAAGTATTGGGCAAGAGACGGATGCAGATACACTGGTCCTCCGTACCAGACGGAGGCAGTAACCAAGCCTTAAGATTCAACTTATATCTGTGTCAGAATTTCGAAGTTATATGGAATAAAGTGTTTGTAGTTTTCGATTTGGTTTCTTGTCAAAAAACTAGAGTAGACGAATATTCGTTACCTACTATGAAATAATATGAAGTATGAACGAACTAATACTTATGGATCTGGTTCGCTCAATCAAGTAAGAGAAAATTTGGAAATATACACTAAAATAAGTTTTTATTTTGAAAAATACCCCAGTTTTTTTCTGGTTTTGAAAACTACACTTTTCAAAGATAAAATGACTAAATTGTCCTAATCTATAGTTTATAAAAAACTAATAAATAAATTGAAAAATAAAAACGAAATTTAAATAGCAAAAAAATAATAAATTGTTTTAAAAAAAAAAGTTATGATTTGATTCTGTTCTTTTTTTTAAATGATAAACATTCATAATTTATGATATTCATATATATTATGTATACTATTTAAAATTTGAGAAAATGAAATAAAAACTAAACCTAGGAAAAAAGTTATGAAAAAAATTGTGAATAATTATGGTTGCATAAAATATAGATTAAAGGTATGAGATTAATGTATGTGTTATAAAATATGTTGTTTATATAAGTTTCCAAACATAATTAAATTTGTTTAACGATAAATTTTAAAATAGAAGATATATTTCTATTTTTTTTAAAAAATTAACTTTTAATAATTAATGTGGATTTATCTCAAAGAAAAATAAAATGATATTCTTAATAATAATTCAGAGTTTCGTTTTCAATTTATAATTATCTATAAGTATTATATTTAAATCAGGTCAAAAGGTCTTTTTATATTAAAAATTGTGTAGTTTTTAAAACCAAAAAAAGAGAGGGTATTTTTCAAATATTAAATCTTATTTAAGGTATTATGCAAAATCTTCCAATTTCAAAACTACACATTTTTGGACTTTTTCATTGAGTAAAAAAACTTTAAACCCTAAAATATAAATCATAAACCCAAAAATATAACTTTAAACCCTTAGATCTAAACCCTAAACCCAAAATCTAAACCATAGTTTTAAAAAGAAATCCCATTAGAACTAGTTACAATTGTTTTTTTACATATTTATTTATTTGAAGTAGAAATGCATATTTTTTTATCTATAAATAATAGCAATCTGAATAAATGCCTTTTGTGTTTGTGCCTTTTCGTTTATAACTGTTTCGCCTATAACCATTCATCTAAAAGAATGTGTTTTTTCGAGTCACATTTTTTCGCTTATAACCGCATAAGTTAATGAAAAGTTGCAACCTTTAATAATATGTCTTTTCACTTCTATATATATTGTGTAAGATTATTTGATCTTTCATTACAATCTTTTGTTTTTTTTATCATACTTCTTCCCTGATTTGTTGTCCCTTCTTCTCACATTGTTGTGTACTTTTTTTTTTATAATCATTTTCTTACATTGCAGAGTATTGCTTCATTCATCCGTTTACTTCTCTTTGGCTATGGCTTTTGCATTAGCTATCTGAATGAATGTCTTCTATATATAATAGCAAACCCATTTTTTATGTCTGCTGATGTTATCATTTTTTTGTAGAAAAAAAAAATTGATCCAATATTTGAGGGGAGTTTGTTTTGATTATGTAATTTAGTGAATATGATTCATTTTGTTAAAGGGATCTCACGTCATCTATCAATATATTAAAAGAAAGTAGAAACGGTGTCTCTTTTGTTTTCTTCCCCGAATCAACGCTTTTAGAGAACCTTCAAATAGTAGTGTCTTTTAATCAACAGTCGCCTCTTTTCATCACTGTCATTGTTGCTTCAATATATTAGACTAAACAACTTAAAACAACGAGCTTTTCAAAAAAAAAAAATTAGAAGAGATACATCATTTTCGATTTAAAACAAATGGTTAGGGTTTTGGCTATTGAAGCCGAGAAGACGGCATGGACGAAAGCATGAGAAGAGTTAAGAAAAGTTAAGTCCATTCTCTTACGATTTTTTTTTTTTTTTTTTGTGAAATCAGTATTGTAAACAGGGACACAAGATTTGATTACGGTTTTTCACTTCCTATTCCTTTGATCTGTTCCAACGACTTTCGTTATGTTTTCTCTAGCCAATCCCATCTTATAATTAACTTGTCTCTTACGTTTGAGTGTATCCAGCCATCTTGTCTTCCATAAAAGATCTTAAGATCAAACTCTCAAAAGATCAAACTCTTACTTTGTATAAGAATAAATCTCTTATTGATAATGTTTAGAAACTAACTCAAAACTAAACACCAAAGCTCTCAATGAATCTCTCTTGAAGAAACTAACTCTCTCTTCTTAATGATTATCACACCTTGACAATCATATTTATAGGTAAAGCACAACATTGATTTTCCTTTTCCTTTTCCTAATAGAAATAGACAACTTCCTAATCCTATTACAATTAGAATTAGCTACTCCTAATCCTAATGGGAATGTGTTAAGCTTTCCTTTTTCCTTAACCGAATTGTTAAGGCTTCTTGAGCTTCAAGTCTTCGAAGCTTACACAACAATCTCCCTCTTAAGCTTCGACTTGATCTTGGACATGTCTTGAACTCCAATGAAGCTCCTCATTTCCACGAACTTGATTCTTGCTAAAGCTTTAGTCAAGATGTCCGTCTTCTGTTCTGTTCCCGGAACATGCTCCACATCAACTAGCTTCCTTTCAATGCATTCTCGAATGAAATGGTAGCGCTTATGATTGTGCTTACTCTTGTCGTGAAACACCTGATTCTTTGTCAAAACTATGGCTGACTTGTTGTTGATTATGAGTATGATCTTCTCTTCTATACTATGTATCTCTTTCAACAACTCCTTGAGCCAAATAGCCTTCTTCGCTGTTTCTGTTGCTGCCATGAACTCGGCCTCTTCTCCTTTTTGTGCCTTATACATCTTTAATCCGAACTCCATTGGCACTTGAGTCCGGTTACACGTTTCTAAGCCAGCTTCTTGTAAGATTTGTCAAGCATAGCCTTCTTGCTTTATCTCGATTCCTTTTAAAATCTGCTCGAGATTTGTGTTCCAACACCTTGTTGCTTGTCCCAACACCTTGAAGACAAGTCTAGATTTGTGCTTGTTGATTGACCTATCTGCGTTTCTCTTGATCTTAAAAACCCATTTAAGACCAATGATCTTGAATCCTACCTGTTTATCAACCAACAACCAGGTCTTGTTTTTGTTGATCAAACCAATCTCAGCTAGACACGCCTTTGTCCATTCGCCGGAGTCCTTTGCTTCTTGGTGTTCTTCTTCATCTCTTGATTGCAAGCAAGTTGGCTTTCCAATCTCTAGGTTGATCTTGTAAAGCCTGTTTGGAGATCTCTTTACTCTTGTCAAGAGTCTTCCGCTTGGATCATGTATAGTTAGGTAGTCTTCTCTCATCCTAACATCGATCACAGCCATACTCGGTTGCTTGTCCCAAGCTTAGTATGTTGCTTCTCAACTCGGGAATGTAGTAGATATCGGTTAACAGCTTCTGCTCTCCTGTTTTTCCTTGGAGGAGAATTGACCCTTTTGCCACCAATGTCTACACTTGATCCATGTAACATCCGTGAACCAGAAAGTTGTTTTAGAAATGGTATCGGGCGACATTAGGGATCCGGGAGTAGATTACATATGCTCTTTCAGGTGTGAATTGAGGATTGATTGTACATGTTCTTGTTTGATTGTTGTACAGTCTGTCTAAGGTTCAATCATTTCGAAGAAAGTATGTTAAAAAGCTTTAGAATAACTAGTGTCGATTGACACCGGTTATCGTAATCGATTCCGGTTTAAGTCGATCGAATTGTAATCGAGCTGGTTTGGTCGAGTGGTGTCGCCCGACACCAAAGGAATGGTGTCGATCGACACCGGTTATTGGAAAATCGACCGGTTCGATTTAAGTCGGCTGGTTTGTCCGGTTTAGGCGAAGGAAGCCCTATCTCTGCGACAAAATCACTGCAGCCGCATGGAAAAAGTCACTTTTCGAGTTTTTCACTTTCAGAGCAAGAGGGAGGCGATTTTGGGAGAGAAATCTGAGTTTCTGGGTTAGATATGTTGATGTTCTTCACCGTTCATCTCCTTTCCCTCTATTCAGCCATTTTCAAGGTGAGTGCGTGACTGTAGGTCCGTTTTCACTGGAGTTTTCTTGAGATCTGTGTTTATAGCTGTGTTCTTGAGTTGTTGATATATCCATATTTTGCATGATTTTACTTTGATTTTACTTATATTGTTCTACTTAATAATAATGATTTTGTATCCAAGAGGTAGTTTTCTTGTATATTATGGTTTTGGGAAACAAATAGGTCAAAATGGAAAAAAGGAGGCATAATGAAGCAAATAATCTTAAAAAAATGATCCATGCAAGCTTCCAAGTCAACAGCTTCAACAAAACTCAAAATGACCGGTTCTCGCATACGGACAAGATCGAAGCATCCGAAGGATGACCGCGGAAAAGGGGCTTTCCGACGTCCAAATCATGAGATCTTTATATAGAAAGCTAGATAAATGAGTCATGCATTGCGGAGAAGTGGAATTGGGCCATTTGGCGCAGCAATGCGGCCTAAGAGTTTTTTCTCCCAAGACATGTCTGTCTGGTGAGTAAGTGAGGCCCATGGAGCTTGGATGAGCAAAATGGACCGGGATCACTGCAGGCCAAGCCTAGAATTCATCAAGACTCAAGCCCACACCATTTCACGCCATCATAATGTGGCGGCCTTGCCTCATTCAAGACTTGGAGAGCAAGCTCACGCGAGAAGAAGAAATGGAAAGTTTCCTCTTCTTGTCCGCGCAATAACTCAGCCGACCTAAGCCTCATCTCAACTATATATACTTGCTTTTATCCTCTTGTATCGATATCATAGACTTTTTCAGATCTTTTCCTCTCTGTTACATCGAAATAAACCGGAGCCACTTAGGTGGTCTCCTTGTTCTTTCTTTTCTTTTCCTTTTAGCATCTTGTACATACTCGCATGTTTCATTAGTTTCAATCTAGGTTTGGAGGTTTCTCTCTATGGAGGAGCCACGATTTGATCTTTCTTGCTTGTGAACTTGGGCTAGCTTGATCTCTCTAGCTCTCGCTCTCGTATTCTGATTACATATATTCATAAATTCTGATTTTGACTGACAAAGTTATTCAACCACATTGGCTACAGAGAGGAGAAGCCTTACCTGGGATTCAATAGAGGAGATCTTCTCTAGGGTTCCGACTAAATTTCTAACCCGATTTCGATCAATATCGAAACAGTGGAACGCTCTTTTAAAATCTGAGAACTTTGCTAAGATGCACTCTGCCAATGCACCAAAGGATTCTATAATCATCATGTTGATAGATTCTAGGGTTTGCTGAGTAAAGGTCAATCTCCAAGGATTTCACGACGGTGTTGCTCCATCTGCTACGGTTGCATATCAATTCAACCTTAAAGATCCGTTGTCTAGTTCATTTCACAAGTTCATATACGTAACATCATTCACTGTGTCCGGAACATCGTGGCCCAATGGTAAGGAGGGGCTCCTTCCTGCACCCAGGTTGTGAGTTCAAACCCTGCTGGAGGGAACTACTTTACGATTGTCTCTGGACACCTACACGGATATGGACCCATTGCTTACGGCCCATTTGAATACCCGGAGAGAGGGTCTATCCGTGGGCTGTACCTCCCCCAGGGGATTAGTCTAGACCCGTCCATAGGTCTGGGATTTACCCCTGAGTTATCAACAAAAAAAAAAAAAAAAAAAAACATCATTCACTGTGACGGCTTATTACTATGCACAACGAAGGATAATAGACTTATGGTTTGGAATCCATGCTCTGGGCCGGGAAACCAATTGGATTAAACCTAGGAACCCCTACACGGAAATGGACTTTTATGCTCATTACAACATTTTATACGGTTTGAAATCAGATTGATACTTAAACTCTGATCTCAATCTACAGTTTCTCTGTCCCTATCTTCTTCTCTCTCTTTTTTCTTTCTTTTTTTTTTTTAACTTAAAAGTGGAAGGAAGCAGACGGACCTATCAGAAAGAAAGTTGTGACCCAAGTTAGAGGAGAAAGGAGGTAAAGAAACTAGCATACTTTCTCGAATCTGTTCTTTCTCTGTATGTGCAAACACGTTTGGAGCTGTAATTATGCAAAACTCAGATGTTCTCTAACAGAACAATCTTCTTCTCTGCACAAACAACAACAATCTGAGAGTGTTAAGCCCACGGCAACATAGTTTTAACCAACAGATAATCTCTCAAAGGTACTTACGTGAAGTTGGGACTCCCGCAAGTTTTCCAGCATTTCAGTAATCTCTATCTGCTTCATCACGGAAATGGTTACGATAACGTATATTCATGCAAGAAATACAATATATTGAGGATGGTTCGTCGAGGCCCTTCTCTCCCTATCGATCAGTATCAAATCTATGAATTTATCTCTGATTCTTGGAGGGTTCTTGGTGTCACTACCAATTGGGAGTTGTCACCAACTTGTCGTGGCATGTCTATGAAGGGGAATACTTATTAGGTTTGCTTTTGATATTACTCCAAAAGGTTGGTATTTCTTGCTAAGTTTTGATTTTTCAACAGAGAGATTTCGAAATATGTCTCTGCCTCACAAGTTTCAGTGGTTGGAGAAGAGAAACTATGTCTGTTAGGTAATCATCGTACTGATTTAGATGTATGGGTGACAAGTAGCCCAAGATTAGTCATGTCATGGAGAAGGTTCCTAACACCGATATAGGGTTCTCGGCGATGAATTTTAAGGTTCCGAAAGCGTAACTTCAAATTAAGGTAATTTTCTATCGGATCTGGGATCGATTTGATCTCTTTATCATTGAGTTTTGGAGAAATCATCGTGCTGCAATTTGTAGGTTCCAGTTTTAGTTTGTTTTTGCTCCTTTCGTAGTTATGGAAAAAATATTTTTTTACGGAAGCTTCATTGGCATCCGAATTTGTGGAATATTCTGTTGATGGACATATTTTCTTTCTTCTCATAAAACCTAGCTGGATTTTGTGTGCTTGATATCTTGGATTTATTGTAGCTTTGATCATAGTGCATATTGCTATGTACTTAATTTTGAATTAAGAAACATGAGCTTTGTACTTAATTTCAGGTATGCAATAGGAGATGAACTTGCTGAAGATGTAAAAGTGCATAAATGAGACAAAGACCGACGTACAGTCATGAGCACTTTATGTAAATGGCAAACCAAACAATTCATTGAAGATATATCAGGTAATCAGGTAAGAAATTTATATATCTACTGTATTGTACTGATATTTTTTTCCAGGCAAATGACCATACAAGAGTTGCAGACTTGCAGTTTGAAGGGTTTGAAGTTCAATATTATGAATTGTAATCAGGAGGAATCATACTCTGGTTATGCTTGTATAGTTAGTTACTTAGTTGTATGTAAACATTTTATATTTGGCTGATAAAATTTGTATTTTGTCAGTTTTCCAAATTTCGTTTAATTATAATTTCCTTATTAATTAGAAAAAAAAATTGCTGTACAGAAAAAATGAAATTAGCGTCGGTTGTTAAGTCAAACCCAAAGTATTGCTATATGACAAAAAAACCGACGTTAATAATTTGACGTTAAACATGACGTTTTATTCAAGTGACATTAAAAAATTTAACGTCATGCAATGATACGACGGTTTTCAAACCGACGGTAATATTTTTGCCTCGCTTTATAAATTATAATTGACGTTAAACAGAAATATAACCGACGTTATAAGCCTTCTTTGTTGTAGTGGATGGATAGTTTTCCGTTTAATTGTAAGGTGGGTTTCTTGGCCGACGAGTAGAACAAAGTTGTAGTGTGTTGCGAATTGCGATGATTACGTGTCCACGGAGCTATGGGAGAAAAAGAACCTTGTGGGAGAAAAAGAACGCAGACAAGGGCATCATGATGATGCTCACATCTTCAGAATTATGTTCCAACTTTGGCCTAATCCAACAACGTGGAGGACGCATGAGGAGGTAGAGCAAACACGTGGCGGAGCTAGCTTTATGAACGTGGTCAATTGACCCATGTGAATTGTATTAAAAAAAAAATTACATGTATTTTAAATATAAAATATATGAAATGTGATAAAAAAATAAGTTCATAGATCCTTGTAAAAGATGGTTAATATCAATTTGGCCATTGCCAAAACTTTGGCTAGCTCCGCCGAAATTTTAAAAAAGCCGAATGGTTTCTATATCTCTAAACTCGAAAACCCGAAACCGAAAAAACCGACCCAAACCGAACCGAAACCCGAAGTCTCAGTCCTATTTAAAACGCTGTTTTTTGGATGATGTCATCAATATAACTTGGGGGCTTTATTTGCGAATGACTTTAAAAGTGGATGATTTGACTTGCATTTTTTTGAGGTGAGGGTTTTTCTTGCAAAAATATTATAGTTTTGGGTTTGTTTTGCACAAAACCCTAAATTAAATCTTTATTAGGTTATAACTCGAGATTGACAATAGTACATATGTTTACGTTAGACATTCATGTCAAATATTATTTTATTTTATTACAAGACTATCATATTAATATGACTTTAGATTTATTATCAATGTTATATTCTACAAGAGCACTTCTAGATTTGAAATTCGCCTAAACATTGCCCACGTCCTATCGTGGTGGCTCCACTCTGCCAAGAGCAATCCTGGATTTTATATTCGCACAAACATTGCCGAAGTCCACTA
>OVBJ01001576.1:0-26626 GCA_900406535.1 Noccaea bulbosa | reverse complement strand
GTCCCCTATATGTCGACGAAACCGTTCTTGATTTGTCATGATGCCATTATTCACAATCAACCAAAAAAATATCCTTACTCTTTCAGGCGCTACAACTCTCCACACATTCTTAAAGAATATTTCCATGTTCGGCTTAGGCACACTATCCCGGCTCAGGAATCGGTAAGCCGATGCTACTGAGAAACAACCATCGGTGGTCTCTTTCCAAGACAAACGGTCCCCCAGGCCAGACACTGTATCCACCACAACCGCCGCAAGCTCCAGTCTTGTATTTTCCGACACAAACGGTGTGATCTTCGCTAAATCCCACCCCACCCCATCAATCCATAAATCGCATGCCTTCATATTCACATACATCTCCGGCACATCAACAACCGCTGATTCGACCAACGGGGCATCCCCTAACCATGTATCTGTCCAAAAGTCAACTCGCCAACCATTTCCAAGAACCCAACCATGCCCTGGGTGAATCACGTCTCGTACCCCTACGGCCACACTTCGCCATGTGGAGGACCATGATCCCTTTGTCTCCAACCATGCTCTGACTTTTGGCTTTGTGGGATTTATGCTTTTGGCACCACAACCACAACCCTTAACTGGTTTGGCATTTGGTCTCTTTAATCACTTTATATTTGGTTGATTAAGTTGAAATTTGTATATCTTTAGTTAAATGGTCTTTATCAAAACAAAAAATCTTTAGTTAAATGGTCTTTGTTTTGTTGTTGCTTTAAAATATCACGTTACTTATGCAGAATTTCTAAATTCCACTTTAGCAAAATACAATTATTTTTTTTTGTCAAGAGTAAACCAAGCCAGATTTTGTTGAGTGTGCTGTTTTAACAGTTTTTACTAGTTGCAAATTTCTCTTTTAATCTGTTATAGTATATCTGACGTGGAAGCTTTTGACTGGGGGAACTCTGTTTCTTTTCCTTCGGGTGTGTGCATCTTTAAACGCCGTTGATTAAAGGCTTGAGATGAGAAAGCAAATCTTATCCTCTCTGCCTCCAAACCAAACTCTCACAACACGACCTTCTTCTACGCTTATTGATTACCATAACAAATCGTATTATCGATGCTATAAGTTGATATTACTATTAACTTTTATATGAAAAATAAAAAAAAATTAAAAAGAGCGAAGCGATCTCTAAAATCAATCTTCGATTTTTTTTTTGCGCTTGGAGGCTGAGGAATAATTGTTTTGGGTGAGGGGTGTGATATATGGCCTTTCACGTAGCTTGCCCAATTACATGGTATCTCTCCCTAATCTCTCTTTAACGCTTTCACCTATCCTTCTCTCTCTGTCTCTATCGCTTTCGATCGCTCTCAATTTCGGTTTCGGTTGTGCGTTGTTGCAGCCGTCGGCTTTGCTTCTGCTCCCTAGGGTTTTCTCGGAATCTCCGTGGAGCCAATGCGAAAGAGGAGTTCCTGAAAGAGGTTGATCGAGTGGAGGAATTTCTCATCGATCCATGGGGCTCTTCTAGGGTTCTTACGGAAGGCACGGTTCAGGTTAAGGTTCCTAAGGTCGCTCCTGCTCCTCAGACGGTTTCTGCAGCTTCCATTTCGGGAGTTGGAGATGGCGGCATTGATGAATTGGCGGAGGAAGCTTCGGCGCAGAAGAAGCGTGTGGCTCTTCAGAGACAAGCCGCCGTTACGGTGGAGGCTGCCGAGGATTACGCTCGGAGGTTTGAATCTGGTGTCAATGAGGTAACTTTATTTTTATTTTTTATTATTGCACACTGCAGTTTTGTTCTTATTGGTTTCTGATCAGTACCAAACTTAGTTGCCCTCACGAGCTTTCCTTAGCAATTGGAATTGCATTGATTAGCCTTCTCCTTTAGGAGACCGATATGAAGAATTGGGAATTTTTAATTTTTGTTCGTACCTCAAATTTAGCTACTTTCTACTTGCAAACAAAGCTTTCTCTGTATTGGCCTACCTTCAGCTGAGTTCTTTTTTTTCCATATTCTTGTACAGATTCCTTCAATTGATCATGGCGGTGAGGAACTAGCTCAGTTCGGCATGAATATAATGTGCAGAATGTGCTTCTTGGGAGAAGGCGAAGGAAGTGAGAGAGCAAGGAGGATGCTCTCCTGTAAAACCTGTGGCAAGAAGTACCACAAGAATTGTTTAAAGTCTTGGGCTCAACATAGAGGTACTTCATTCAATTCTTCCTTGTTCTTTTCCTGGCTTGCTACTTCTTCATTGTCTAATTGCTGTGTAAGTTACAGATTTGTTTCATTGGAGTTCATGGAATTGTCCTTCGTGCCGGGTTTGTGAGGTCAGTTGAGTTTGTTTCCAGTTTCTTATTTTCTTGTTCGTGATATCTGTTGCATTGGAATTTTCTACCCGCTGTCTTTCTTCACTTAGTCATTGATAAAGCAGAGACTGTTGTTGTTTTGTATTGTATGTAGACGACACAGTCCCCTTTGCTCTTAAAACTAAATATGTGTGCCTAGCTTTTTTGAACCTGCCTCACTGAGTCTTCAATTTCCTTAGGTCTGCCGTAGAACAGGAGATCCTAACAAGTTTGTGTTCTGCAAAAGGTGTGATGCTGCTTACCATTGCTATTGCCAACATCCTCCACACAAGGTACTTTACAGATAGCTTGTTCATGCAATTGTCTTTGAAATAAAGTAAATGGGCTTATTCTTTTTATCTGGACCGCACAGAATGTAAGTTCTGGGCCATATCTGTGCCCAAAGCATACAAGATGCCATAGCTGTGATTCTACTGTCCCTGGAAATGGCCTAAGTGTCAGGTATACATTCATAGCCGTTTGCTGTATGGGTTAGTCTTATAAGTAAGCAGACAATAAAATTTGTTTGGGGAGTTAAGGATGGATCGACCTCTTAAAATTCATTGATCAGTTTTTCTCTCTGTTTTTTATCTGTTGACGTAACAGGTGGTTTTTATCATATACTTGCTGTGATGCTTGTGGCAGATTGTTTGTGAAGGGAAATTATTGCCCTGTATGCTTGAAGGTAATTTTTAAGCAAAATGTGTGGTAGAATTACCATGACCTTTATTATTCAGTGCGCGATACCCTTGGACATGCATGTAGTTTCTGTTAAATTTTTACGTCTTTTGAGTTGCATTAACCAGGTTGCTTATCTTGTTTAGGTGTATAGAGATTCGGAATCAACACCGATGGTATGCTGCGATCTTTGTCAACGCTGGGTGCATTGCCACTGCGATGGAATAAGGTCCTTCATCATTATATGTTACAGATTTCATCTGTTTATTTGAATTGGGAACTATAAATATGCTTTGCAAAATGTATTTCAGTTATATTAAGTCTGGAATTGTTTGCTTTTGAAAACTGTCATGCAGTGAGGAAAAATATCTTCAGTTTCAAGTTGATGGAAACCTACAATATAAATGTGCCACATGCCGTGGGGAGTGTTATCAGGTATGTCTGTTCCTGTTGTTAGTAACCTCGCTTTCTTAGGCTCTCAGGTCATGCTCTTGTTCCTTTTTATCTTATAAGTAGTGCTCGTTGAGCTGGGGGTTATCCTTTGGAATGGGAAGAGTATTAAATAGTGCAATTTGCTAGTCTGTTAATTAGATAAGTTTTCTTTGTTTTTAAATTCTATCTTGGCTCTCAGGTGAAGGATCTTCAGGATGCAGTTCAAGAACTTTGGAAGAAAAAAGATGTGGTGGACAAAGACTTGATTGCTAGTTTAAGGGCAGCCGCTGGTTTGCCAACAGAGGAAGAAATATTTTCGATATTTCCGTATTCAGATGATGAAGAAAATGGACCTGTATCTGGGCGGTCACTGAAGTTCTCTATAAAAGGTTTGGTGGAGAAATCCCCAAAGAAAAGCAAGGAGTATGGGAAGAACTCTGTAAATAAAAAACATGGTAGTAGAAAAGGTAATTACTCTAAGTTAGATACCCAACAGGATGCTCATGCTGAAGTTCACCAGGAGATTGGATCTGAGAGACGCAGACTAGGTGGTGCTAAAACTGATAGTGTGGGTTTTCAGATAAACGAACAATCTGAGGTCAATTCTTCTGTAGCTGGAATTTGCTCAACACATGAACCTAAGATTGTAAAACACAAGAGGGTTGATGATGTTATGGTGACTGATGCGGAAAAGCCATCAAGGGTAGTCAGAATAAAGTGTAGCAAGCCTCATGATTCTGATAGTGAGGATACCCAAAGGAATGCAGGCGAGGAGAAATCTGTGAAGGCGAAGTTGGTCATTCATTTGGGTGCTAGGAAAATAAATGTCAGTGATTCTTCAAAGTCTAATGTTGTATCTCATTTACCGAGGGACAAAGATCACTCCTCTTTGGGTGGTATGTTGCAACCTTTGTTTTAATACGCAACTGACATGGATACTTTTGCATGTACATTAACTGGACAACTATTCAACATTTACAAGTCTATAGTTTCTCTAACCTTCTGCTACTGATGCAATTCTGCAGGGGATAAAGTTGATCAGACGGGTGAAGTACGAACCCTGAAGATTTCTGGAAGGTTTGGCAAAACTCTATCTGAAGGAAGTAAAGCCACATTTGGGTCGATCACAGAGTTTCCTGCATCAACCAGTGAAGGAAATCAGGTGGATGACAAATCTGTACAGAAAGAAGCAAGACCTCTGCTGAAATTTAAACTCAGGAAACCTAAATCGGGAGATGAGACATCTTTGGTTACAACGCAGTCTGAGGATGAAAAGCTGAGTACTGCGAAGGGTCAAAGATCAAAGAGAAAGAGACCTTCAAGCGTAGTGGACAAGGCTTCTTTAAAGGAAGACGGTGAGGCTACAACACATTCTCATCAGGATAGGTCAAGGAACGATGAGATGATGGATGCTAACTGGATTTTGAAGAAATTGGGTAAAGATTCAATAGGGAAGAGAGTAGAAGTCCATGGATCTCAAAACTCATGGTAACTTTGATCTTCTTAACTGATGAAGCTCTTGTGTTTTGGCTTCCTTATTGTGTCCAAATCCAAATGTCTCAACCTAATAATACATTTCTTGTCAAAGGCACAAGGGAACAGTGACAGACATCATTGGAGACACGTCCACATTGTCGGTTTCTCTAGATGATGGAAGCATCAAGACATTTGAACTTGGAAAGCACAGCGTCCGCTTCATACCTCAGAAGCAAAAGAGGTCAAGGAGTTGATTTGGACTATCGGGCAGGGTTTTAGTCACTAACTTTCTGCGTGCGAGCCATGAAGAATAGATATGAGTGTTGGGGCTCATGCATCTTAAGCTCTTTTTGATGGAAATTTATTAGCAAGACGAACGACGGCAAACTGTGTAGATAATACTTGTGATATTGAAGGTAGCTATGATCTTGTCAAGGCTTTGATTGGTCGAACCCTGTAACGCACTCACTTGCTAGGTCCACACTTTTTGCAAACTCTTGTAACAATTTGTTCAAATTCAAGTACGCGAGGAATCTCCAGGTCTTCTTTGTTAGTAAATGGCAAAAATATGGTATTGCTATTTCCATTTCTCAAAGTGAAATTAAACAGGGGGTGGTGGCAAATCAATAAGCAGCCAAAATCCAACACAATCATCAGAATCCAAGTCATCTTGAATTGCAAGAAAATGCAAACCCCCACTTGCTTTCTTTGCAGATTCCCAAGCTTCAGCTTCATCAGTAGTAACAGGTGTTTTCTTGTAGGTAGCGTAGACATACCTCGTCGAGATCCCAACAGCTAAAATCAAACATCCTTTGGAACTGTCTGCTTCGATCGAACATACCTCCAGACCATTCATCCAAGCTACAATGATCAAACCTCTCATTACATGAACAACTAAATTATCAAAGATGGTTTAAGCAAGAAACCACACACTACTTACCTGCTAGAGGTTTTGCCCGTGAAGACGCAACAGAGAGACCCGGAATCAGCGTGTTTTCATCAACTTCAATGCCAAGCAAGTCCAAGTCTAAGCTCGCACCAAACACAAACTTCTCCTCAAAGCATGAGATCTCTTCTCTAACAGCTGAGTAAGGTAACTGAACGAATGCCCATTTCTCCCCAAATAAATTCTCCGGAAGATTCATTGGAAATGGGTTGTCCAGAGACAGGAGAGGCAGTGATCCCTTTTGGAAGCCGGGATGACGCGTGTACACAGTGTCGTAACGTTCTTGCAACCATAGAAACAGAGACAGACACTGCAGTTGCAGAGTTTTAGTTTTGTTCTCAACTTGTTCTAGATATTAGAAGAAAACCAAAAAGCTGTAGCTCACCCGTTTACTAGGCACTGCCTTGATGGCAAGCTCTTTGCAAGCTTTTGAGATAATAGTTTGCATCTGTGACCTGCAAAACCCACACACAAACTACTTGTTTCAGCCAACCATTTGAAAAAAGGAAAACTCAGTTCTGACTTGTCTTGTTAATCACCTGAAGAAGCGAATCTTCTCGGGGAGAGGAACACCCAAGTCTTGTGTGATGGAGACAATGGCGTCTTTGAGAGTAATACTGTTAATGACGTTGTTTGGGAAGTATTTGGTCACTTGAAGCGAGAGTGAAGCGTCGCAGACCACAAGCTCCCATATCTTTTTCCCTCTGGAATCGAGAATCGGCCTCGAGCAGAAATCCAATTCCCACTCTTTTATGCCCTCCGCATCGGTTTCCGGATCCAGATAGCTCAGCTCCGACGTCGGATCATCTTCCTCTACTTCATTTTCTTCCTCTTGTTTGATGATTGTCTCTTCTTTCGTAATCGACACTGAGCTCTCCGGTAAGGACCGAGAAACGAAACGACCGCGTTTCGACAGGGATTCGGAGGAGAAGAGAGTGGTTTTAATGGGTTTGGTAAAAGAAGAGGATCTAAGGATTCTGGGAAGTGAAGGTGTCTGGATTCGAGTCGTGTTGAAGCCTAGCGTCGCCATTGAAGGAGGGTGGCTCTAGGAAGAATAGCAGAAGAAGAAGAGGATGATGTTGAAGAAATGATTTATCCTTTTCGGTTGGTCTTTCCTCAGCCACATTTGTTTTAGGAAATTTGAATAAAAGATATTACCGAATATAAATACGTATTTTCCTCTTTTTACCTTTTTTGTCTTTTTGTTTTTTTTTGTTTTTTTTTTGTTCGTCACCACTATATATGGAGAAAAAAGCAACAAAAACAGAGCTTCTTCGAAGTTTATGAAAATAATTGGTCACGATCATGAAGAATGGTATTGAGCTACTGGTGAGACGAGTTTCAGCGATACCTCAACAATCCATTTCTTCTACCTTCCAGTTTCCTCCTCATTTCTGCTCATCTTCCTCTGCTTCGCCCAGTTCCAAGCTATTCATCGGAGGTTCGAATGAGTAATTATATAACAGTATCCACATTTACATGATTATGACGATTTTTAGTACCCGTGTGCAGGATTGTCCTGGTCGGTAGATGAGCAATCGCTCAAAGACGCTTTCTCTTCCTTCGGTGAGGTTTCCGAAGGTAAGCTTCTATAAACTCCTCCAGGTGTTCGATGAAATGTCTGAACGAGCCTTTGGCTGGGACTTTTGGGTATAT
The DNA here is from genome assembly GCA_900406535.1 of Noccaea bulbosa. Taxonomy (NCBI): domain Eukaryota; kingdom Viridiplantae; phylum Streptophyta; class Magnoliopsida; order Brassicales; family Brassicaceae; genus Noccaea; species Noccaea bulbosa. The sequence goes on along the minus strand of OVBJ01001576.1, from coordinate 19,142 downwards.
AATAGTTTATTAATGAGTTTATAGAAGAGCTATTTCTTGAAATCCATACCCTGACAGTGTATGTTTTTAGTTAGGATTGCTTACGACAAAGGCAGTGGGAGATCAAGAGGATTCGGTTTTGTTGATTTTGCAGAGGAAGAAGATGCTCTGTCTGCAAAAGACGCCATGGATGGAAAGGTAAAAAGCAAAAAAGTTAAAGAAAATATTTGTGCTGTGTTGCTATCACTATGAATGGTGTGCTTAAGTGACTTCATTGTTACAGGGACTATTGGGTCGGCCGTTGAGAATTGGTTTTGCCCTTGAAAGGGTGCGTGGTGGTCCTGTGGTTGTTCCACGTTTTGGGAAACCCAAGAGAGATGACAGAGACAGGGTCTTCAAGTGATGGAAGCATTTAGATCTTTCAAAGACTCTTTAACCATATGACAAGGGTCAGCATTGTTGTATAAGCTCATGTTTGGGTTTTTGGATTAGTAGTGGACTTGTGGGGAGTATAAATCCTAATAATGGACTAAACATGATATCAAAATTTGTAGTGTGTGAAATACTTTGAATGCAAAGTGATTATATATATATATTATTATTGGAGAAAAGATAGAAAAACTGGTTGAGATACAGATTTTACACAGACAAGAAGAGTAGCTTATGACTTGCGCTAAACAGCTAACCAACGGTGTGTTGAAATTTGGATGCACCAAGGATATGAATGAATGGACATTGGGTTTATCGATGAAGAAGAAAGAATAGGACTTTTGGGGGTAGAGGTCAATTCAAGGTTTGTTTTTTCAGGTCATTGGCATCGGTTTGTTCTCTAAAAAGGATCTGAAAAGAATAAAGGCTTGACGGGGACGGTGTAGAGGCACTTCATGACCAGCTCCTACTACTGTCACTAGTGTAAGCCCTTTATACACTTGACTCCATCCACCTACCTACAGATTTCAATGAAACACCCCTCAAATCAATTCCTGCTTCTATTTAGATAAATTACTTGAAGAAGCTCCATTTTTCTCACCTTGCCATGATCATACCATGGGTACCAGTTGGTGATAGTTGCCAGCTTCAGTGCATCTATAGAGTATCGAGTTGCGGTTACAGGAACCACCGCATCTGTATCTCCACTGCATATTACGTAGGGAAATTCAGATTGACCAAACAAACTTCATTTGTAATTAAGGGAAACATCACAAAACGTTTTTTAAATGCAAATTGGTACCTGAAGACCCATATTTTGAGACCTGCAGCGATCAGTTCTCTGTATATTGGTAGCATAGAAACAGGGGAATCTGTCCAATAGCTTCCTACAATGTCACTGCAAGAGACCAAAAAGAAAAAATTTCAATCAAAGTATATATATATAATAATACCCTTTTGATACAATCAGAAGTAGGAATTATCTAGACCTGCATGATTTCCAAGGGTAAGGTAAGCGAGTGACATTTGCGTGTAGAGCTTTCTGAACTTCAATGCGGTTAAAGTACACATTCGAATATCTCTCTGTACAAGGATCATATGCTCGTGACATCCATGGCTGAGTTTTCAACATTAAACCCATAAGAAAAACAAAACAAAAAGGACCGAAGATCCGAAATGTTTTCTGATGTATGAAACTTACGTAGCGACCCTTTAAGAAGCTCTTAAGTTGCACAGTACTGTTGCACGGTTTGGTGAAAATGCTATACGGATCGATATTGCCTTGCTCTAATTCGGCACTTCTCAAAGCTTCCATACACTGCAGTGAAGGATGCTGAGATGATACTGAGTAGTAGCAAGCGGTCTTTAGCTGGTGATAAGTGGAATCTGATATGAGACCGTGATTCCACCAATATTCGAATGTTCCCATGTAATCATGATAGTCATCTGTAACAGCATTTCCCACCTGAATAAGCAGACTTTTAAAAATCCCAAAAAGTTTACAAGAAAAGAAAAAGTCTTAAAAAGTTTTTTTTTCCCAATCATTACCATAAAACCTTTGAGGTTTAAAGCCGGGTTCTTGAATCCTTTATTTCTTTCATGGACAAGTTTAGACAATTGAGGAACAAAATGACCTGTCCAAAGAGAGAGACTTAAGATTACGCATCAGCCATTTCTGAAAATTAAGATAAGAGTATAAAGGAAAAATTGTGAAACCTGCATAGCTTTCTCCAACAATGTAAAAGTCCCTATGTTTGTATTGTGGAAACCTCTCAAACCAGTTGACAAGAAACTTATATGCATCTTCAGCTGCAGAGTCATCAAGATTAAGCTCAAGGAGCCTGATAATAAGGTAGTAAATTCAACGAGTTAGTACCAGTTCTCTGATCACCGGTTGTATAAAGATCTGAAGTTGTGTTTGTGTAAGAGAAACCAACTCCAGCAGGAGACTCCAAGAAAAGCAAATTCGCCACTGGCAGAGAGAAAGAGAACAAATCTGAATCGAATTTGTAAGAGCAATTCAGAGACTCAAGGGTATACAAGGATCTTACATTTGTTCCAAGCATAAAGTTTGGGATAAAGAGTCTTCCCATCAGAACCAACACGGAAAGGTCCAATTTCTTCAGCAGCACCATAAGCAACAGAAGAACAACCTGGGCCTCCGTTGAGCCACAGAACCAAAGGTCTAGACTTTGGGTTACGGTTCGCTGGAGACTCGACTAACCAGTAGAACAAAGCTCTTCCACGTTCTTCATTCACAGTGATGTAACCTGAGTACTGTCTGAAATCGACATTACTGGGTTGTCCAGGTAACTCGCTGATCCTGTCTCTCTTTTGTTCTTCCACGTAAGTTGAGGCACAACATGAATAAACTGTGAGTAAAAGAGAGATTAGAAGAAGAGAGCAATCCATGAAATCAGATCTAAGAGAGTTAGATCTGGAACTCTGGATTTCTCAAGATTTGGAGGATCAACAGAGAGTGAGTGTAAGAAAGGACATTAATTTTCTCAAAGTCAAACTTACACTTACAGTTACTTAACAGAACACACTGCACCACTACTGAACTCCTCTAAACACGCGAATCATTTATTAAAATAAAAGAATAAGACAACTGTAACTGGAGTAGAAGGAAAGAAAATAAACTTTTTACTCCTTCGATATTTTACCAAATACCAACAAATAATGAACTGACCAACTGAACTAAATATTTTGACATTTAATTAAATCTTAACCATAATTAAAATTTTGTTTTCGTAGAAACGGAGTATATTTTTTGTTTGCATTGTTCTCTGTTTTTTTTTTTTTTGAACCAGGCTTTGCATTGTTCTCTGTTTTCGACTAGAGGTTGCTGTTCTTTATTTATTCATTCTCTCCAACATGTAATCATGTATGTATATGGAGGCATAATAAAGAACATAACATTTAATTATATTGGAAAAAATTAGAAGGAAAGAAAAGAAACTTTTTACTCCTTCGATATTTTACCAAATACCAACAAATGAACTGATCTCTCCTCCTCTCTTTTAGCAGTCTGTTAGGATAGGCCTTTACCCGACATTATTTTGGTCTGACATGGTGGCATGCCTCGCTTTTTTTAAAGTCTATATTTTACTTGGCAGATTCTCTCTCTACCTTACTAACTACACAGTCACTTATCTATTAAAATAAAAAATTTCGTCTTTTCAGTAAAAACTAGAAAAAATGCCTTTTTTTTTTTTTTTTTTTAAAGACGACTATCCAGAATCTGACAGTTTTATCATCTTCAATTGAAATTTGACTGTTTTGTCACCTTTCGATCAAAATTTAAGGAGATGAACAAAGTTGAAAATTGATCAATTTTGGTTACCCCCAGTTTAGGAACTGAAATTAACCCCCCGCAATTCAATATCAACGAAAGTAATAAGCCAAAACTACCATAAATGGAGTGGTCTTTTCTCGCGGACAAATTATCCAGAACCACTCAATATTTTAATCAACCAATCCATTCCTACAATTACTTCATAGTTATTCAATTGTAGATTTGCTTTTTTATTTTTTCGGATGCTTCTGTTTTTTATTTGAACCCAGATTTTATACTTTATGGATTATAATATTCAGTGGAAAACAAAGCATTTGAATATTTGGACCGGCTTCTACAAATAGAATCAGAAAAAGGCCAGAAATTTACAGTTGTAGAAATAAAGGGGTAAAATCGTAAAGGAAAAAGATATGGGCCCTATAATAAAGAAGGAATTCGGACATAAGTAAAGTATCCCTCCGTGACCCGTGTTAAGACAGTAGTATAGTACAGTTCGTGAATTTCTAAACTTGGTTGTCTGCTTGATGGTCAATTTCCAAACTTAGTTTGACCCCCAAAAAGTTGTCTTATTTATTTTATTTTGTTTTCCCGTTTAAAAAAAAAACAATTTATGATTTCATTTTTTTATATTAATTTAACAACTGTATTAACGCTGGCATCGAATCTTTAACCCATCTCGAAATCCTTCAATTTCTTGCTAATTAAAACCCTAATTCATATTTTTCTTCTTCCGAATTTTCCCTCGTAAATGGATCGGTGTCCTTGAGAAGCAATTGTTCGTTTGCATATTTTTTTGGCTGACGGAGGAAGGGAAAGGAGAAGAAATTAATGGCGCGACAAATGACGTCATCCCAGTTTCACAAATCAAAGACTCTCGACAACAAATATGTAAACCTGCTTCCTTGTTGTTCTGCAATTCCTGGGATTTGGGTTTTATGGCTCAACTCTATGATTTTGGAATTCGAAATTGAAATGCGAGACCTTTAGTGGAATTCTTCGACCTTAGAATGAGCAAACACGAAGATTTGTCTGTTTTATTGCTCTCGTCTGCCTATTGGCTCCAAGGTTGATTTTTTGACTTTTGGGCGCAGATGCTGGGAGATGAAATTGGGAAAGGAGCTTATGGCCGTGTCTATATAGGATTAGACCTGGAGAATGGAGACTTTGTGGCCATTAAACAAGTCTCATTGGAAAATATTGTTCAAGAGGATCTTAACACCATTATGGTTTGTTATTTTGTTCTGTCTTTATAAACTAAATGTGATCTCTCTCGTCTTCTTACACTGCTTTCTTAACTGAATCCTGGTTTTACATTTTGATGGTTCTCTTCTCCGCTGTTCTTGGGATGATTTTTTCCTCCAGCAAGAAATCGATCTGTTGAAGGTAGCATTTTTCTTCCATATCCGCCCAGTCTATTGTTCCATTGCACATTCTTTAGCTTTTTATGCAGTCTTCTTATAGGGCCTTGTAAGATGATATTTTTAAATGCAGAACTTGAACCATAAAAACATTGTCAAGTATCTTGGCTCGTTGAAGACAAAGACTCATCTTCACATTATTCTAGAGTAAGTAATATACATTTGCGTTTATTTTGGTCCACGCTGGATTTGTGTCTGGTCTGGAAGCTCATGTCTAATAATATGTTTGCAGGTACGTTGAGAATGGCTCTCTTGCAAACATTATCAAACCAAATAAATTTGGACCTTTCCCAGAGTCGTTGGTGACTGTTTACATTGCACAGGTCCGTATATGTATCTATTTTTCTTTAAAAAAATTGTGTGCTGACTAGTGAATACAGGTCTTGGAAGGTTTAGTATATCTGCACGAGCAGGGTGTCATACATCGTGATATCAAGGGTGCTAATATTTTGACGACGAAGGAGGTGTGTGTTTTCTCTACCTTGTGCATCTAATTTGTTTCAAGATCTCTTTTATTCGGGGCTGCACGAGACTATTCTTCCTTTGATACTTGATTATCTCATACTTCAGGGTCTTGTTAAGCTTGCTGACTTTGGAGTTGCCACTAAACTAAACGAGGCTGATGCTAACACTCACTCAGTGGTTGGAACTCCTTATTGGATGGCTCCTGAGGTACACTTTAGACAGATGCATATTGTTTTCTTCTTTAGATTTTCTTTTACTGATTACTGATGGATACCCAAATCTTGTTTCAGGTTATTGAAATGTCAGGAGTTTGTGCTGCTTCTGACATTTGGAGTGTTGGATGCACTGTAATCGAGCTTTTGACGTGTGTGCCTCCTTACTATGATCTGCAACCCATGCCAGCCCTCTTTCGTATTGTTCAGGTACTTCCAACATTCTTACGAGTTTTCTTTAAGTCTGTAAATCACTTCTCGCCTGATAAAATGCAAAATGGATATAGTAGTCAGAATCAAACTATTGCCTTTCTCTGGTTTCGTTTCAGGATGATAGCCCTCCTATTCCTGATAGCCTCTCTCCAGATATTACAGACTTTCTACGACAGTGCTTCAAGAAGGTATAGTTTGCTGCATTAGTGTTTAATCATTCTTCCGGAATCTAGGCGCTATCCAGTATTTACATATGATTTGTATCTTTGCATATTACAGGATTCAAGGCAGAGGCCTGATGCGAAGACACTACTCTCTCACCCTTGGATACGGAACTCTAGGCGAGCATTGCAGTCATCTCTTCGGCATAGTGGAACCATCAGGTGAGAGAAATTCTGTAACTTTTGGAAAAATATTTCAAATTTTATCATCTTAGGGCTTAGCTAATGTGTTCCTTGGGGTACTCAATCCTTTGCAGATATAAGAAGGATGCTGCTTCAAGTTCAGATAAGGACGGTGAAGGTAGTCAAGATGTAGGTGAAAGCCTCTCAGCAGAAAAAGTGGGAATGTCAAAAATTGTAAGATTCTAGAGATGAGCAGTGTAACGCATCAAAGCTAGAAATGAACTTTGCTAAAGCTACTGATCCCGTACTTTTTTTGTTTGTCCAGAACTCGAAAAGTAAATTACCTGTGGTGGTAGGTGTGGGGAGTTTTAGGTCTGAGAAAGATCAGTCTTCAGCCAGTGATACTGGTGAACAAGGAACGGATTCAGAAGATGATCTTATGTCAGATCAAGCTCCTACGTCGTCTATCCATGATAAGTCTTCTCTTCAGTCTGGTTCTTGCAGTATTTCTTCGGATGCAAAGGGGACATCTGAACATGATGAAATACCGGGGAATCTTGAAACGGAAGCTTCTGAAGGTAGAAGAAATACTTTAGCAGCAAAGCATTTTGGAAAAGAATGTTCCAACCAGGCGGAGCAGCGATCAAATAGCTTAAACCGGAAAGGCGAAGATCGTGCCCATAGAAAGGTCAGTTGTGTTTTTACGTCATTTCTTGTACTGTCACTTTGTTAGAAAAATATGGTTGATTTGTTTGTTGTTATATCTTATCTTAAAGGCTGTGAAGACTCAATCTAGTTTTGGTGGGAACGAACTGACTAGATTTAGTGATCCTCCTGGGGATGCTTGTTTGCATGATTTGTTTCATCCACTGGAAAAAGTTCCTGAAGGAAAACCAAAATTAGCCTTGACGTCGACGCATACGTCAAATGTCAGTCAGGGTGATTCTCCTGTCGCAGACGGTGGAAAGAATGATCTGGCCACAAAGTTGAGGGCAAGAATTGCTCAGAAGCAAATGGAGGGTGAAACAGGGAATTCAAATGATGGTGGTGATCTTTTCCGCTTGATGATGGGTGTTTTGAAAGATGATGTTATTGACATTGATGGCTTGGTATGCTCTGTTTCAAGTATGCAGGTTTTGATAATTTAACTAGTATATATATTATATACACTGTTAACATTTTTTTTCATATCTTTTTTTCTCAGGTATTTGATGAAAAAGTGCCAGCGGAGAATCTTTTTCCTCTGCAGGTATTCTACAGTTTTATATCTTGAGATTCTGGCAATCTTTGGCATTTTATGTTATGCTGATTGAGAAACTGTGGCTTCTTAGTATTAATTGATTATGTTTTTATAGGCAGTTGAGTTCAGCAGATTGGTGAGTTTTTTAAGGCCAGATGAATCAGAAGATGCAATAGTGTCTTCCTGTCAGAAACTTGCTGCCATGTTTCGTCAGAGACCTGAGCAGAAAGCAGTGTTTGTGACACAGCATGGCTTCCTCCCTTTAATGGATCTACTTGATATTCCTAAATCTCGAGTAATGTTTGTCTTTCTTCATTAGTTGTTGTCAGTTCGATGTGAATAATACCAACTGGCTTATGCTTGTGAATCTTTTCTGGTGTATTCAGGTAATATGTGGCGTGCTGCAGCTGATAAACGAAATTATAAAAGATAACATCGACTTCCAGGAAAATGCTTGTCTCGTTGGTCTTGTAAGTCTTACTTTTCACTTGGTTGCTGACTTAGTGAATCACGAGTCAGAGTCACTACGTTTGTTATAGTGAAGTGTATTAGGCCAATTTGTTCCAACAAAGAATCATATCTACATTTTTATCTTAAATGTCAAACATCCATTTAAAACAGCTAACAACATACATTTTTTATCACTCAAGTTTTCTTGATGCACTCAAATAGTCAACTCTGTTTGCTTTGATGTGACACTGACAATAAATCCCATGAACATTGATGATGCCAAGTGAAATTTGCAGATTCCTGTGGTAGTGAGTTTTGCTGGTCCTGAGAGGGAACGTTCTCGAGAAATTCGTAAGGAAGCAGCCTACTTCTTGCAGCAGCTTTGTCAGTCAAGGTTACGAGTCATCAAATTCTTATAAATTTGCTTCTCTTATTTTTTTTCCCAATGTAAGCCATAGAGTTGATTTGGTAGCTTCTTTACAGCTCCTTAACATTGCAAATGTTCATAGCTTGCCGTGGAATACCCGTTTTGGTGGGATTTCTTGAACCAGATTATGCCAAATACAGGTGCGTCTAGACTAATTTCAATATACTAAGTGCAGAAATAATGTGATATACTAAATTCTACTGACTTGAGCTTTTCTTCTGTCCAGGGAGATGGTTCACTTAGCAATTGATGGGATGTGGCAGGTGTTTAAACTCAAGAGATCGACTCCGAGAAACGATTTCTGCCGTATAGCTGCAAAGAATGGAATTCTTCTTAGGCTGATCAACACTCTTCATAGCTTAAACGAGGCAACTCGAATGGCTTCCACATCAGGAGGCGCATTGATTGCTGATGGTCAAACTCCGCGAGCACGCTCTGGTCAACTCGATCCTAGCAATCCTATTTTCAGTCAGCATGAGTCTTCACTCAGTGTGTTTGATCATCCTGATGTGTTGAAAACTAGGCATGTGGGTGGTGAAGAGCCTTCTCATGCTTCAACTTCAAATTCTCAGAGATCAGATCTTTATCAACCAGATGATGATAGGCCTAGATTAAGCAGTGTTGCACCAGATTCCACAGAAGATGTTAGACAACAGCAGCATAGGATCTCTCTCTCTGCCAATAGAACGTCGACAGATAAGCTTCAGAAACTGGCAGAGGCTGTGTCTAATGGCTTTTCTGTTACTCAGCAAGAACAAGTCCGACCTTTGCTTAGCTTGTTGGAGAAAGAACCTCCTTCAAGACATTTTTCTGGTCAACTGGATTACGTTAAGCACATCACTGGCATGGAGAGACATGAAAGTAGACTTCCTCTTTTGCATTCTTCAATCGACAAGAAAACCAATGGAGACCTTGATTTCTTGATGGCCGAATTTGCAGGTCATTTTCAAAGTTCTCTATTAGAAAGACTGTTAGTATTGTAAACACATGAAATCTTTATATATTAAATTGTTTCTTCAGAGGTCTCTGGACGTGGAAAGGAAAACGGACATCTTGATGCTACCCCAAGATACTCCATCAAAACGATGGCAAAGAAGGTTATGGCTGTTGAAGGGGTCGCTTCTACATCTCAGACAGCATCTGGAGTACTGTCAGGTTCGGGTGTTCTAAATGCTAGACCTGGAAGTGCCACATCATCTGGTTTACTTTCCCATATGGTCAGTGCAGACGTGGCAAGGGAATACTTGGAGAAAGTGGCTGATCTACTTCTTGAATTTGCTCGAGCTGATACGACTGTAAAGTCATACATGTGCAGCCAAAGCTTACTCAGTCGTCTTTTCCAGATGTTCAACCGTGTAGAACCTCCTATTCTCTTAAAGGTACTGGTACTTCTTCCTATTTGAAGCTTGGATGTGTGGTTTAGAGGATATTCAGGTCGCATGCTTACAATGGCTTTTGTTTTGGTCAGATACTGCAGTGCACCAATCATTTATCCACTGATCCGAATTGCTTGGAGAATCTTCAGCGTGCAGATGCAATCAAGCACTTGATCCCTAACCTTGAGCTTAAGGATGGGAATCTTGTTTGTCAGATCCATCATGAGGTTGCTACCTTCTTGACTTGTATAGAGATAGCTTTCCTCTGTCGGCTACAACTTGTGTTCCTTGGATTCTTGTTCTTGTCTTGATATCATCCGTTTCTAAATTGGTAATATTTTGTGTAGGTGCTTTGTGCACTATTCAACCTGTGCAAGATAAACAAGAGGAGGCAGGAACAAGCGGCTGAGAATGGAATCATACCACACCTGATGCTTTTCGTCATGTCGGATTCTCCTCTGAAACAATACGCATTGCCACTACTATGCGATATGGCTCATGCGTCTCGGAACTCAAGAGAGCAGTTAAGGGCACACGGCGGTCTGGATGTCTACCTGAGTTTGCTCGACGATGAATATTGGTCCGTGGTGGCCTTAGATTCAATTGCTGTTTGCTTGGCGCAAGACAATGACAACCGCAAGGTGGAGCAGGCGTTGCTCAAGAAAGATGCAATTCAGAAATTAGTTGACTTCTTCCAGAGCTGTCCAGAGAGACATTTTGTGCACATATTGGAGCCATTCTTGAAGATTATCACGTACGTATCTCTCTCCTCTACTATAACAGTTTATCTATCTTTCCAAAATGTTCTCACAAAATCATGACAAAGTTAGAACTATGAGTGAAGTTGCCACTTTATATTCTCCTTGTTGGATCCATCCAGGAAATCATCTCGGATCAATACGACATTGGCTGTAAATGGATTGACTCCGTTACTTATTTCAAGGCTAGACCACCAAGATGCAATTGCCCGACTTAACCTCCTGAAACTCATCAAGGTAAGATAGATCATTCGACTATTCAAGTTCTTGTTTTGTGTTGTTACTCCTGTGTGTCGTTGAGTGTTTTGGTTATTGGCGATCGTTGAAACAGGCTGTGTACGAGCACCATCCGAGGCCAAAACAGCTGATCGTAGAGAACGATCTGCCTCAGAAACTGCAGAATCTGATAGAAGAGCGACGTGATGGACAACGTTCAGGAGGCCAAGTTCTGGTCAAGCAAATGGCAACATCACTTCTCAAAGCACTTCACATCAACACTGTCTTGTGAGACTCCAAAAACTAACCTCTGCCTTGGGACTGTACATTTATTCCCACTTTTCCTCGAAAAAGTGTATATCTGATTCTTCTTATTCTTATTCTTCTTCTTCCATTTACCAAAGTTTTGTAATTGTTGGGTTGTGTGGCTCACTTGCGTTTTTTCAAGTCCCCGAGAGATGTCAACACTTCTGGTTTCTATAATATATTCCTCAAGAAAGTATTTCTTTTTTCATGTGATATTCGGTTTTTTAAGTAACGTTGGCGAGATATGAAATAAATGAATGAAAAAGCTAATTTTTGTCATTTTTCTTTCTCAACAGTTTTTTCCAGTCTAAAGACTCTAAACCATGTATGTATCATGTTAAAGATTACGTTTTAGTATTTTTCCAATTCATAATATTAATAGTATTTCTCTTCAATCGGTTAGGTTTCTCACAAGGATTTGTTTTGGTAATCTATTTTCGCTTGTACTGAGGATGAGGTATTAGACTCTATGTCATGTTTGGTGTTGCGTGTCGAAGTTTGGAATTAGTTATGTGTGATTAACAGTATATAAGTGACAATAACTAGATCATTATAGTTAATACAGATTGGGGGTAATGTGTTCTTGACAAAGAGGAATAGGGCTTTTTCAGCTCCAAGCTTGTGTCTTTTCCGCACAACGCACACAAACTGTCCAAAGGTTAGATCAGTTGGTACAAGATACCTGAAAGAAGAAACATAATCAACTTAGAATCATCAACAAATCGTTAAGACCAGAGAAACGAGCCTAATATCACATAATCATTAGCTTAAACGAACTGAAGCAAAAGTGTTAACGAAGACATATTCAAATAACAATTCCATTAGGCATCAAATAGAGATAGAAAAAGCTAATCTGGGATCCAACAAGAGAGAGATATGTAAAATTTGACTCACTGCTTGTCAATGTCAAGAATATCAGTATGTCCATCTTGTTCCACAATAACCTTTAGCGACAATAAGCATGTAAATAGTGCATAACGAAAACATATTCAAATAACATGCTAAATAGTGCATAATTAGGACATGCTTGAAAGTTTGGATTTAGTTCAATGTGGCGGATTTTTGTGGTTGAGGTGTTGCAATTCAGGATGTGTCAACGCCCGGTCAAAGAAGAGGTGAGCAACAACTATGGGTTGGAAGACCGGAACGTCGTCTGGTGAAGATGCTTCAAACTCTACTTGCCTCCAACCTGTTCTACGCTTTTCTTCTAACTATACCGTAATTTAAAAATAAAGAGATTTTTCAAGTTTTCAAAAAATTTATGTTTATTTATCGTAAACTCATGTAATATGGATAACTTATTGTGATTTTGACTGCAAATTATCTATGTAATTGATATCACTAGAGACTATTGCAATAATTTTTTTTCATGTTTGTTTTATCAGTTGATTTGAATTTTGATGGTTTTGTGTTAACGTTTTTCATTGTGATTTGACTCAACCACTTATACTGAAAATATTCAATATTTTTATTTTATTACGATGTTAACTTTGTATTTCATTTTCAACGTTCTTTTTAAAAAACGTTAACATGTTCTTTATATTTTGCTTGTTTTTTTATTCGGTTAAAATATTTTGCTTGTTCAGTTCCATTAAATTATAAGTACGCATTTGATTCAAAGAAATGATTATTAAATATAATGTATAATCACATTTTTACTCAAAAAATGGTACATAATATATATTTGCTTTTTCTATTGTAGTGTTTGAATATGATAACCATTGATTATTTTATACAATATTAGTTTTATAAATTTAAATTGTATTTTTAAAACTAACATGTCACAATCCTTAAAATTTTCAATCTCCTGGTTCTAATTTCTTATTAGCTTTCCACTATGTTAACTAAATTATATTATGTATTTTTTAACTCGTAAACACATTACAATTTTTTAGAAAGATAAATCTTCTATACAAATTTTTGATTAATAAGATAACTATATACTCTTTCGAATAAAATATATATCATGGGATAATAAGGCATATAATTAATTATAAGGCATATAATTAATTGCCAAATCTGCAATCAACGGAGGAAGAGAGAGAGTACCTCACTGCAGTGTGAAGCCAGAGAAGTCACCGTCGAGCTTTTATCGATTCTCAGATCTCTGTGAAAGCGAAGCGGGAGCAGTGGTTTGTTTTTGATCGATTAAGGCATATAATGCCTTGCGTTAATCCACAAACCAAGACAATTAGACATGCAAACCCAAACCCTAAACCGAACAAATAATTAAATCCGATCTTGGTAAACACGAAGCTTAAATTGTATAATTTGTATTTTTGGTGATGGATAGTTTTGATTATAACATTTAGAGAAATTGCACTAGATATACACCGATAACACGGTAATTAAGTGGCCATTTCTATCAGAGTTTTCTGCCACTGTTTATATACTGTTGCAATTCAAAAGACAAAAACGACCCTACTTATAGGTGCCTACTTGTGTTGCGTAAACATTAGCATGATAACTATAGNNTTTTGGTGTTGTTGTCTTTTGAGACTTATGTATTTTCGTTTCGTTGTACGATATACATTTGTGGAGTTATATGAGATGGAGTTTGCCTCATATTTTTGGTTTATGTGTGTCGGATGTTACGAGGTTCTTTAGTTATATGTTGATATGCGTTTCAANGGTACTTGTGGCGTGTCGTGTCACAGTACAGATATTATGGCGTGTCGTGTCATGATATAGACCTTGGTGACGTGTAGTGTCACGGTATTGAGGAGTAATAATGTCTTGAAACATGCGTATAACATAGGATTAAATGTGAGTTTGAGATTATTGGAGGATCTCGTTTGAGCTTTGGGCCAGTGGTAACCCGGTTTTGTTGGTATTTGAGAGACGTTTGTGTTGGGATTCGAGGACGAATCCAGTTTAGTGGGGGAGAATTGTAACATCCGTGAACCAGAAAGTTGTTTTAGAAATGGTATTGGACGACATTAGGGATTCGGGAGTAGATTACATATGCTCTTTGAGGTGCGAATTGAGGATTGATTATACATGTTCTAGTTTGATTGTTGTATAGTTGGTCTAAGGTTCAATCATTTCNGTATTTGGCGTGTTACCAATGTTAGCATCATCTACATTAGCATGATAACTATCATGACATGTTAACTGTTGTTGTAATACATCTACATTAGCATGATAACTATATGACAACATGTTAACTGCTGTTGTAATACATGTTTGGGTTGAGGCTTTGGGGTTTAGGGTTTAGTTTTTTTTTGGGGGAGGGGGGGGGTGGTTTCAGGATTTAGGGTTTACTTTTTTTTGGGTGGTGGTGGTAGCAATACGCTGCCACGGTAACGCACGATGGCTTAGCAACACGCTGCCACGCTAACATAGCATGGTAATACATGTTACAAACAACGAATTATCATGGTAACTCACGCGCTTTTGGCTATAGGGGCAGATCCGGAAGAATCGTCATCTCACATATGTATCGTTCTAAATATCAAAGATTACCGCTGTATTCTTCGATTTCGATTCATCCAACGATATTCACTCAATTTACCCTAACATTTATATTTAATGAAAAGTTCACCCCATGCTAAATAACATACCCTACTTTGTATGATAACTTCAGCATGAAAATTCAGTATGCTCAAATATAAGATATACACATATATATGTTCCTGCAAACAACATGTCATATCACACAGTAATGGCAATGCATATTGTTTCAGAGGAGAATCCGGCATGACAAAAAGCATCAGGCGTGGTATGATTCTGTAACATCCGTGAACCAGAAAGTTGTTTTAAAAATGGTATTGGACGACATTAGGGATTCGGGAGTAGATTACATATGCTCTTTGAGGTGCGAATTGAGGATTGATTATACATGTTCTAGTTTGATTGTTGTATAGTTGGTCTAAGGTTCAATCATTTCGAAGAAAATGTGTTAAAACGCTCTTGAATAACTAGTGTCGATCGACACTAAGAGGTTGTGTCGATCGACACCGGTTATCGGGTTTGATTTCCGGTTTAAGTCGATCGAATGGAAATTGAGTTGGTTTGGTTAAGGTGTGTCGACCGACACTGAGGGAGTGTGTCGATCGACACCGGTTATTGGAAATTTGGCCTGTTCGATTTAAGTTGCTGGTTTGGGCCGGTTTAGTCAGAGAAGCCCTAGGTCGCAAGATAAAAAGGTTGTGGCCGCGTTTTTATCAGAGTTTTGGAAGAGAAAAGGAGGCAGAGAGTTTCAAAGGCGATTTTGAGAGATTGGAGGCGATTTTCCGGAATCACTGTTCATCGCGTCTTGTTCATCGTCAGAATCACTGTTCATCGCGTACTGTTCATCGCTGGAATCACTGTTCATCGCGTACTGTTCATCATCGGGATTACTGTTTATCGNCGATCGACACTAAGAGGTTGTGTCGATCGACACCGGTTATCGGGTTTGATTTTTGGTTTAAGTCGATCGAATGGAAATTGAGTTGGTTTGGTTAAGGTGTGTCGACCGACACTGAGGGAGTGTGTCGATCGACACCGGTTATTGGAAATTTGGCCTGTTCGATTTAAGTTGCTGGTTTGGGCCGGTTTAGTCAGAGAAGCCCTAGGTCGCGAGATAAAAAGGTTGTGGCCGCGTTTTTATCAGAGTTTTGGAAGAGAAAAGGAGGCAGAGAGTTTCAGAGGCGATTTTGAGAGATTGGAGGCGATTTTCCGGAATCACAGTTCATCGCGTCTTGTTCATCGTCGGAATCACTGTTCATCGCCGAAATCACTGTTCATCGCCGAAATCACTGTTTATCANCATCATCGGGATTACTGTTTATCGTTTTCCCTCCTTTCCCTTTGTTCAATCGGTTGTCGAGGTGAGTGCGTGACTGTAGGTCCGTTATTCACTAGAGATTTCATGATATTCTGAATTTAGGTTGTTGTTCTTCGTTGTTCTTGAGCTGTTCTTCGTGGATTGGTTGTTTGATTCATTCTAGGGCGTTGAAAACCCTGAAATTGTGTTTCCTGTGAAAACTGCGTCGTTTTGTGGAGTTTGGTTTCGAGGCGTCGGGGCGGCGTCGGTCGACACCATGTGTGGTGTCGGTCGACACCGATAGTGTTGAGTGTCGTTCGACACCCTTGGTGGTGTTGATCGACACTTCAGCAGGGCATCGATCGACACCAGTGGGGGTGTCATTCGACACCAGAGTCTGTGCGAGAGTTGATGTCTGTTGATCTCTGTTGTTGCTGTTGTTGCTGTTTATTGTTGTTGCTTGCTGTATTGTCTAGTGTCNATTCGACACCAGAGTCTGTGCGAGAGTTGATGTCTGTTGATCTCTGTTGTTGTTGTTGTTGCTGTTTATTGTTGTTGCTTGCTGTATTGTCTAGTGTCTGACGTACATGGCCTGTAGACAGGATGATTCACTCACTGGGTATTTATGATAATACTCACGCATCTCTTATAACCATGTGATGCAGGTAACCGTGGAATGAGGCCGAGAGATGAAGAGGATGATAGGACGTTTAGTGATTGATTTATGGTTTAAGTTGTTTATGCAAACCTGGTGTTAGGTTGCTAGATTTATTATATTTCTGGAATTGTTTATTGTTGATTTTATTATTTATTTATTTGATTTATTTATTTGAGTTTGACTTCCGCATTGTTGAGAATTGTGATAGCTGTTGAGGATTAATATTTATGGGAATATTAGTCTGAACTATTTAAAAAAAAAAAAAAAGACTGGTTGTTTCAGATTCCGTTTCCAGCCGCTTGTTACTGACTCCTCTTGTTTATCTTGCACACTGCATAGAAAACCTGCAGACAATTTACCATTTTAGAAACCTCTGTTTGGGTTTTAAACTGACTAAAAGCAGCAACGAATGATATAGCAAGAATCCAAACTTTCAGTCTTTCAAAGAGCAAGGTTGTAGCAAGACAGAGGAAAGCTATCTCTATACAAGCCAAGAAGGTAACCTCAAACAGCATGATTGTAGCAAGAGTGCAAGACGGAGGAAAGCAATCTCCATGCCATTAACGTATTCCAGTTGACCAGAATAACGTCCTGAAGGAGGTTCTTTCTCCAACAAGCTAATCAAAGGTCGGACTTGTTGTGGCTGAGTAACAGGAAAACCATCAGACACCGCCTCTGCCAGTTTCTGAAGCTTATCTGTCGACGTTCTATTGGCAGAGAGAGATGCCCTATGCTGTTGTTGTCTAACATCTTCTGATGCAACACTGCTTAATCTAGGCCTATCACCATCTGGTTGGTCAACATATGATCTTTGAGAATTTGAAGTTGAAGCATGAGAAGGCTCTTCACCACCCCCATGCCTAGTTTTCAACACATCAGGATGATCAAACACACTGAGTGAAGTCTCATGGTGGCTGAAAATAGGATTGTTCGGATCGAGTTGACCAGAGCGTGCTCGCGGAGTTTGATTATCAACAATCAATGCGCCCCCTGATATAGAAGCCAGACGAGTTGCCTCATTTAATCTATAAAGAGTGTTGATCAGCCTAAGAAGAATTACATGCTTTGCAGCTATATATGCGGCAGAAATCGTTTCTTGGAGTGGATCTTTTGACTTTAAATACCTGCCACATCCCATCGATAGCTAAGTGAACCATCTCCCTGGACTCAACAAAAGCTCAAATCAGTAGAATTTAGTATAACATAAAAGAGAAGAGCTATATCAAGAACATGGTCAGCTATTGAGAAATGCAAATGGGAATAAGTGGCTGCGCCGTAACCGATAAAATTACCTGTTCATCAATCATAATAATGCAGATACCACGTTCGTCCTTTCCACGACATCCAGCTCTGCCGCTCATCTGCAAGCATTCATTATAAGCATTCAATAACTACAATATAATTTTGTGCCGCTTAATCACAGTCACCACTAGCATCAACAAAGTATGACCCACCTGGATATATTCACCAGACCCAATATAATGATGGCTGTCACCATCCCACTTCTTAACAGCAGTAAACAGTAACACTAAGGTTTTTGCAGGCATGTTCAAACCCATAGCAAACTGCTACAATAGCGGCGTTTAAGAAATAATCATATATTAGCACAACCGAGAGTTTAAGATAAGTTACACAATTGAAAAGGACAAGCTAATTCCAGAATATCTTACAGTTTCTGTGGCAAAAAGCGCTTTCAGAAGTCCTTCCTGAAAAAGAAGCTCCACTTATTCCTTGATGACAGGAAGAAGACCAGAATGATGGACAACAATACCACTTTGGACCAGAGGCAACATTAGTCCAATGACAGGTAAAGATCTATCCTCCTCATTCAAGCACTGAATAGCATTACTGAACACTTGTTTACAGCCTCCTTCTCTTCATCTGTATTAATATCGAGTTTTGACATTGAAAATGCATGCTGTTCACACTCTCTTCTACTGTAGCTGAAAATGATGACTGGTTGAATCATCTGCAACGACGGATAAGAAGAGTTAACTAACATACCTACAGGATTTATATTCCAATGTTTTGACAATTACAAGTCTATCACAGCACATAAATTTGGAGCATAAAAGAAGAACATCCACGACCAAAGCTTAATGCTTTGATAGCTGATGTATCCATATTTTATACCTTTTTAGCATATCATTTAGATCATCTTTGCATTGTTTCAACCATCTTAAGTGTCACTTGTTGATATTTTCTTCTCCATTTGCATACTTAGTAGTCTTTGGAGAATGCATTGCACATATCCTGCATTTGGAGTTGTATTTAGGTACTTTTGGAGGCATTTGGGAGAGAAATTGGACCTGAAGATTGCAGGTGTCATCTGTCGCGCACAACCAGGATGTCAAACAGGATGATAACCTGTTTGCCGGCGCGGATCTGAGCATTGACCGAGCTGGATGAGTTGACCCGCGTTGACCAAGNAAAACGCAAAGTTTGGAGCAAAAACCACTTGGGGAAGGAAGAAATAGTCAAATTAAATGAGTTGACCCAAGGGTTTCATGTCTCCACTATAAATACTCTTTAAGTTTTATTATTTTAGATCTACTTTGTAAAATTTCTCTTGAAGACAAACATCAAAGCCACCTCCTTTAGGG
>OVBJ01001575.1:0-26641 GCA_900406535.1 Noccaea bulbosa | reverse complement strand
TGAACAAAATCATTAAGATTATGTATGCTTATATATATATGAGACGTAAGTATTTACAATAATATAGACGTAGCCTAGTTGTCACCCGCGGTTTCTTTCTTCGATGCGGTTGCGTGTTCGAATCCGGGAAGCTGCAGTTTTCTTTATTTTCTGAGATTATCAAAACGACGTCGTTTTGATAATTGGTCCACGTGGCAGGTGACGTGTCAAGCCACGTCAGCTCCGTTAACTGAAAATCGCCGTTGACTGTCGCTCCGTTAGTCAATGTACTTTTTGGCCATGATACAATTAGTTTGGGTACGAAAAAATCGATTTTTATTAGTTGGGGTATTAATTGGTACACGTTTTTAGTACAGATACCAAATGGAACCTATGATTTTAGTTGGGGTACGGATTGGCCGCTTTCCCCTTGCACTATCATTAATATACACATTCGTTCACCCAAAGTAATCTCTTATTTATATATTCTCATTTCTCAACGATGGTAGAATATCACATAAACAAGGATACAAACTAATTTCCATAATTTATAGCTGTTAGATGAAGTTTTAAAAGGATAAAAAATAGTGCGTCTAGTTAGAATTCGATTTTTTTTTTTTTATATATCTTTCACAGTAATACGTACGAAATATAACCTTATCAAACAAAAGTAACAATAATAGGCAATATCTTTATCAAAAAAAAAAAACAATAATAGGCAATATATATTATGTCAATCAGAACAGAAAATAATGAGTAAATGGCTGAAAACAATGATATGTATATGATCAGTTTTAAGCCCTTTAACAAAAAAAAAAAATGTATATGATCAGTTTTGGTGACCGGATGTTTTTAGTCAAATCCGAAACTAATTTCACAGTTTGTTTTGTTATTTATAATAAGTTAATCAAAATGAATGAAAATCAAAACTTAGAAACCACATGTAATTCTTTAAACAGAACAAATCCAAGAATAAGTTGTTGTACAGAGTAAAAGAAGGGGATAATGAAGAGACAAAACATACATTAGTCAAGTAATTGTCTAAATTTACACATTTTGTTGTCTCTCTCTCTCTCTCTCCTCTCTCTAGCTCTTGTGTCTTGTGATGAGTTTGCCAAGTTGGGAAAATTGTAATGGAGACAATAACAGAAGTACTAAAATTTAAGAGGCTGCAAAAAGACAAGTCCAACATATTCCACACACTTGAGAATGTGGTGTCTCTCTTTGACTCCTCTCCCTAAATCACTCTCTATTTATGTATGCACCTCTCCAATCCACACACATCTCTCTTAACACACATACATGTTTATATATGTGTAATCAATCCTTAAAGCTGATCAATCCATCTTTCTGGTTTACCAATTCCATATTCTTCCTTCTTTCTTAGTTTAAATTTCTCTATAGTCAATGGAAACAGCTGAGGAGGCAATATCGGCCGCTAAGGAGCAATCCTTGATCCTTAAAGGGAAGCGGACTAAACGGCAACGTCCGCAGTCCCCAATCCCTTTCTCTGCCGAGCCTCCTATGTCTTTTCAAGAACGGGATGTCCAAGAAGAGTCCGCTAGTCTTGTTTCCAAGGAGAAGAGTCTCAATGATGAGACCAACAACAACAGCAACAAGAAAGATAACAATATTATGATCAATGGTGTGACATCTTCATCTTCTGCCTCTTCTTCTTCCAACAACAATGCCACATTAAAGGCTGCGGCTGACGAGGAAGATCAAGATATGGCCAATTGTTTGATCCTCCTCGCCCAAGGTCACTCTCTTCCCCACCATAACCGAAACCACCAGCAACAGCACCCGCCACAACAAACAAGACAACTTATGATAAGTTACCAAGATTCTGGTCACAACAACAGCAATACGTATAGACCTAGCAGCAGGAGGTTTCTAGAGACATCTTCATCTAACGGGACCACAACTAATGGCGGTGGAGGCAGAAGCGGTTACTATGTATACCAATGCAAAACATGTGACCGGAATTTTCCTTCTTTTCAAGCTCTTGGTGGCCATAGAGCCAGCCACAAGAAGCCGAAAGCCGCCGCGGGCCTTCACGCTGATCATGACCTCAAGAAATCTCTTTACGACGACGCCGCTTCTCTTTATCTCAACAATGTCCTAACCACAACTCCTAACAACAGTAGTAACCATAGATCGCTTGTGGTATACGGCAAAGCGAGTAATAGTAAGGTCCATGAATGTGGGATATGTGGAGCTGAATTCGCATCCGGACAAGCCTTAGGTGGTCACATGAGACGCCACAGAGGCGCTGTGGTGGCCGCTGCAGCAGCATCAACCGCAACAGTAGCGGTTGCGGCCATTGCGGCTACTGCAAACACGGCTTTGTCATTGTCGCCTATGTCGTTTGATCAGATGTCGGACGGTCCGGTTCAGGCTCCGGTTAAGAAACCGAGGAGTGCGGTTGTGTCGTTAGATTTAGATCTGAATCTACCAGCCCCAGAAGATGAGAAACGGGTCAATGGATTAAGCTTTGCTTCGAAGCAAGAACACGAACAAGAACAAGAAACACAACAGAAGAAACAGAGAGAAGAACAAAAGTCCCTTGTTTTGTCATCTGCTCCTACATTGGTGGATTGCCATTACTGAAATCAAAATTTAATAAGGAAATTCGTTTATTAATTTTTAAATTTTATGAAAAAATTGATGAACCATTTTTTAAGAAAATTACTGATTCCTTGCTTGAACAAGACTTGCAAGATTTTTTTTTTTTTTTTCCTTTTCTTAACTTGAAAGTTATATATTATGCAAATATGTGTATATCCCCATTAGCCACGCCACTTTTCTTTTGTCTTCCATGTTTATATATGCATGTGTAATTACATCCAAAATTAATGTGATCTTTCGGTTGCAATATAATACTAATAAAAATACTCTTAACACTACACTTTCTTACAGCCTTATTTATCTAGATTATATTTTGAAATTAACCAAAATTCGTTTATTATTGGGGCTTTCTAAAAGTATCACATTGGTAGTTTTAGTTTCATAGTTTTAAAATATTGTAAAAACTAAAAATACATCAAAACTTGCATAAAAAGTTTTTCAACGTCAGTAAGAACTGCATGCTGCTGTTTGTCTTCTCGTCGAAATGGGCTACAAATAAAACATTGCGGGCTTTATATTATATACTAAGCTCAGAATAAATTAGGCCCATCCTAAACACGAGTATCAAACAGTTTTTCTCTTTTCTTTGAAGTATGAGGCTAAAAAAGTTGTCTTGATATTTTTAGCATTTTGTCCTTTTCTGAGGACATTGGTGTCAGTTAGCTGACAACCTACAATAAATAGTATTTTATTTTATTTTAACTTTATTTATTCCAAAATATATGTACAACTTATGAGAAGAGTTGGATATTTTTCATTTCAAGCTCTTCTTCCGAGTAGTACAACGGAACGGGACGGAACGAATCATCAAAAAAGTATAATGCAATACTGTTTTATTATTGGTAATCTTCATTTGTTCCGCCGCTCGATCAACAAAAAAAAACAAAAATTATTCAAATATAGTATAGAAATTAACCAAATCAATTTCATGCTTATTTCGAATTCAAAACTATTTAAACGAAATCTAAACTTTGAACCGAAAATTGAAAAAGAAAACCGGATTGGACTTGCGCTACTAATAATAAATAAATAGAGGAAAGAAGGAAAATAAATGAAGATGAATATTAAGAGAAGATGATGATTCGTGTGGACCAAGTCTTCTTCCCCTTTAGCTTGCCTTATTGGTAAAGTATCCTTCTGCAAGCAAACGTACCTGTCACTCCTTTTCGTTGTTTTCACCTTCTATTCTCGCTATCTTTTTTTTCTGGGGTCAACTTCTTATTATTACCTTTTTATACATCGCTATTTATTTAAATAAACATACTTACAGTTATTCTTATCAATAATATCATCCACTATTTCTGATACGAAAAGAAAGGCAAATGTCAAAATTTAACTTTTTATTTCATTTAAAAACAAAAGCTTATGTTATATATCATGACTATATATTTTCAAAATAATATTTATTTCCTTCGTGTTTATTCTGCTCCCTAAAATTAGTAAATTTTGAAATTGCAGTATTTTATGAAAGTAGAGATATATACAATGCAACTTTTATAAAAGGAGAAATTTATTTACTTTCCTATAGTGACAAAAAAAATTTTCATTTTATAAAGATTTGAATATAACGGATTTTTTCAAAAAATGAGAAAAAAATTTATAAACCCTGATTTGATAGAAAATTCATATCTACTATATTCACAAATATTTGTTATGCTTATTATGGTTAAAAACTTTTAGGAGAGTTGGTTCGTGACCTTTAGAAATTTAAAAGAAAGTAAAAATAAAACTGTTTTTTGGTTTAATACTTGCTTTTCAGACCACTACGACAGTGTTTCCTTTATTTTACTGCGTAAAACGACAAAAAAAAAACTTATGGAGTAACGTTTTCTAGGGTTTATTACTGCAGCACTCAAAAAAGGAGAAAAAATAAATATAAATAAACAAATCGGAAATTGAAAAAAGAAGAAATGGAAATGAAAATCGGAATCGCAATCCGAAATACTTGTTTCTAGGAACTCGAAAAGAAACAAATTTCTTGCAATTGAAGGTACCTTTAATCTTGCGTCTTTGGTTTCTTCTCCGTTAAATCAAAATCCCATTTGCCAACTTGTCTTGGTGTTCGTCTGGTGAGGTTTGGGGAAAGAGAGATTCACAAGGAACCCTAGAAACAAAGTACGGCCTTTCGCTTCATGGGTCGCGAATCGACTGCTGTTGTGTCCTCGCCGCCGACGGCGACTGCTCCAGGTACTGCTTCTCCGGCGACGGCGCTCGCTCCTGGCTTCCGATTTCATCCGACTGACGAGGAACTCGTGAGCTATTACTTGAAGCGGAAGGTTCAGAACAAACCCGTACGCTTCGATGCGATTGGTGAGGTCGATATCTACAAGCACGAGCCCTGGGATTTAGCAGGTTCGTTTGGGTTTCTCTCTTCTCTTTTCCCTCATCTGTATAATTTGGGTTATTCTTTGAGACGTGTGAATTTGGTACTTGTGATTTGGAATTTGGCTTCTTCGAATCGCTGTTTCGTCTTCTGACTCAATTCTGGGAGAAGAGTTCACCTTTGTGGGCTTCGATTCATTTGCAGAGATGACTGTGTTGCAGATTTACATTTTGCTATGTTTAGGCTCTAACAGCGAAAATAAAAAATAAAAAAAATTCCATCCAATCGACTTATTAATTTGGGTAAAATCTAGTTTTTTCGTTGCCTTAAGATTTTCTTGCTACCTTGTGCTTCAATTTTGTTTGCTTGTGTTTCAGGAAATGAAGTTTGTTGTCGTCTGTTTGGTTAATTGAAAAGTTTAGAGTTAAAAGCTTAATTTTCTCGTCTGCTATGTTGTGTGTGTTTTTTCAGTGTTTTCGAGGTTGAAGACAAGGGACCAAGAATGGTACTTCTTCAGCGCATTAGACAAGAAGTACGGGAACGGCGCTAGAATGAACCGAGCTACTAACAAAGGGTACTGGAAAGCAACGGGCAAAGACAGAGAGATCCGCCGTGACATTCAGTTGCTCGGTATGAAAAAGACGCTCGTTTTCCACAGCGGGCGTGCGCCGGACGGGCTCCGGACCAATTGGGTCATGCACGAGTATCGCCTTGTGGAGTATGAAACCGAGAAAAACGGAAACTTGGTGGTATGGTTTCGTCCAAAAGAGTTGCTTTCGAATTGGGTTTCTCTGATATTGTCTAAAGAATCTTACTTTAACTTCTTATCTCAACTCATTTCTTTGTTTGGGGTGCAGCAAGATGCGTATGTGTTGTGCAGAGTGTTCCACAAGAATAACATTGGGCCACCAAGTGGGAACAGATATGCGCCGTTCATGGAAGAGGAATGGGCTGATGATGGAGGTGTTGCTCTCATTCCTGGCGTCGACGTGAGGGTCAGGGTCGAACCGCTACCTACAGCCAATGGAAACAACCAGATGGACCAGGTTTGTGCTTCCTTCTTTCTCAGGCTTCATTAACCAAGAAGCTAATCAGTTTCATTTCAGTATGCAAAAACTCTGTGATGGAGTAATCTCTCTTCGTTCACAAGATAATTATATTTCTTATATGCAAAACCAAGTTTGCTATGAGTCGTCGTCTCTCTTGATTCACGAGATATCTTGCTTTGCTATGTTGATTACAAGATATTTCAGACTTAGAATCCTCGTTTTGCATTTTCTGAACTCACACAGTTGATCAGTGCCTGTTTTATCAGAAGGAGAATCAACAATAAATGGATTTATTGTGTTTTGGTGAAAATTTCCAGTTTTTGATATTCATTTGCAAAGTTGATCAACATATATTGGTTTCAGATATCTTATGCGTGTGTTCTGGGGTTCACATAACTTTGTAATCTGTTGTAGGAAATTCAGTCAGCGGGCAAGGACCTCATTAACATCAACGAGCCACCCAGAGAGACTACTCCAATGGATATCGAACATAACAATCATGAGGATGCTGTCAAGATGCAGGTTAATAACAACAATAACCATTATGATGAAGAGGAGGAAACACTCAAACGTGAGCACGAAGAAGAAGATGATCGTCCTCCTTCTGCATGTGTTCTCAACAAAGAAGCTCCCTTACCTCTCCTCCAATACAAACGCAGACGCCAAAACGAACCCAACAACAACTCAAGCAGGACGACACAGGAGCACTGTTCGTCCACAACAACAACCGTCGACAATACACCAACCTTAGTCTCATCATCTGCTGCTGCCACCAACACCGCCATCTCTGCGCTGCTTGAGTTCTCTCTCATGGGCATCACTGACAAGAAAGAAGACCTGCAGCCTCTTCGGAAGGAAGCTTCTCCTCCTGCTCCAGTCGCAACTCCTGAAGAGAAGGTTAATGATCTCCAGAAGGAGATTCACCAGATGTCTGTTGAGAGAGAGACTTTCAAGCTTGAGATGATGAGTGCGGAGGCTATGATCAGTATTCTCCAGTCAAGGATCGATGCACTGCGTCAGGAGAATGATGAGCTGAGGAAGAACAACGCCAAGGGACAATCATGCTCTTAATTTCTCCCATCTCCTCCAGGTTTCTTCTACTTTGTGTTTTAGCTGTAATCTCCCTAATGCTATGAGCTATGGTCTATGGATGTAGCTACTTCAGACGGATTGAGAACCGTGTGAATCTCTGTTGTAAAATTAGGATAAAACGGATCGGAGTGACTGAGCCGGGTGTTCTTTTAAACTCCTTNTTTTTTTTTATCCCTTTTTTTTTTTTTTTTTTTTTTTTTTTTTTTTTTTTTATGTTTTCGCTTCTTTTGGGAACATTTTCAGGTTGCTCCATTGTCATATATCTATCATCTAGTCTTTTCATTCAAGATCTCTCTTTAGTGAAGGTTCAGTCTCCTCAAAGAGAGCTTATTTTGCATTAAAAATTGTCACTTAATAGTTAGGTCTGAGGACATCATCTGGTCTTCCTGACAAGGCAGAGCCTGTCCTCTTGCTTAGTCTTAGCCTGAGACGTAAGACGAACTGGGAAGAGAGCTTCCTAGGTAAACACGTGATTATTGGTAAGGAATAAGGGTATAACCGTCATTGACAATTCGGCTAGCGTCACGTCGTCAACGCTTTGAAGACTTTCGTTACACGTAATTTGCTGTTATTTTTTAAAAAAGCAAAAAGAGTTTGGTACGATTTATGCTGGATTCCATTTCAAATAAATAAATCTATTTTACTTTATCTTAATCTTTTCAGCCAAGTTTTCAAAATATTTGTATCCCTCCCGAATTACACAAGTACAATAGGAAAAAATTATCTCCAAAATTTTAATTTTTGCTGATTCAGACTAAAATGTCCCAAAATTTGCACATATAGCTCTTTACACATTTTTTATCAAAACTATTACAACACTCTCAATTTAAACACATAAATATATAATTTTACTATTATAAGTAAAATCTCGAAAATTTAAAGTTTTAACTATATATTTTTCACGATTGTTTAATCTTTTTTTTTTTTTTGGTAAAACAACGATTGTTTAATCTTTATGGGTTTGTCATCATGTATCATCATATATGATTAATATTTTTTTTCAAAAAATCTATGAATCCTAAACACTAAAATCCCAATTTTCATATTTTAATTGCTTTAATTTCTTTTAATTCAATTTGACGATTTTTAACTGGAAATAAATCTTCTTTATAAGGTAAGAATGCATGATATCGTTTTTCTTGTCATTTGCTATTGCTTCGAATCATCTTTTCATGCATTCGTGAAAATCTTGTTTTCAGAATATTCAACTGTAAATAGTTATGTAATTTGGCTGTAGTGGAGAATTTTCTCAAACAACTTACAAATTNGGGGAAAATTTTTCCAAAAAACTTAAAAATTTCAAAAATTAAAAAAAAAAAAAAAAAAAAAAAAAAATTACAAATATTCTGTTAGCTTAATTAATAATGTTGTGGTAAGAAAGAAATTCTAAGCTCGTATAATTCGTCGTAGCAACGTAAACCAGACTGTTTTATGCTATTCAATGGTATCGGTCTTGTGTGTACTTTGTAGAAATGATTGTAGGAAGGGGTGGGCACAAAACGAATATCTGAGATTTTGAAAGTATATGTGATCCGCTCCGCTCTGTCCGAATATTTGGTTTTCTGATGCATATCCGCTCATTGCTAACCAGATATTCGATCCGTGAAATTTGAATATTTTACCGGATATCCGATCCATTTCGTAAATATTAAAAAAAAAAATTTTCAGAAAATCAAATCTAACACAAAATTACAACTTTAATATAAAAAATTATTTATTTTTGATTTTTAAAAATTTTAGTGTTTAAATAGTCAATTTTATAAATATAAATTTATAAAACATATATATAGATATAATAATTATCCAATTTATATATGTAACTTTTTACATACATAGACATATATACATATAATATATAGATATATATGTATAATGGATCGGAGTGGATATCCGTCTTTAAAATTTTAGTATTTGTGATTTGTTTTTTTCTTAATGGATATTGATTTTTAATATTTGCTTTACTTTGAATAGTTATGGTTATCCGGATTTTTCGAATTGAATCAAAGCTGATAATGGATCGAAGCAAATACAATGGATAATTTGCCGAGGAGTATTGATTTTCACTTTTTCAGACCACCAGGAATACACGACAACGTTTCCATTAGTTTACTGCATAAAACGACAAAACCCACGGAGTAACATTTCCTAGGGTTTTATTACTGCGACACTCCAAAAATGAAAAAAAGAAAGGGGAAATGAAGGAAAAAAAGGCAAAATTGGAATCGCAATCCGAAATACTTGTTTCTAGCCTTCTGGGAAACGGGAAAAAATAAATAAATTTCTTGCAATTGAAGGTACCTTTTAGTCTTGGGCTTCTTTCTTTGGTTTCTTCTCCGTCAAATCAAAAACCCATTTGCCAACTTTTTTGGGTGTTCGTCTATTAAGGTTTGGGGAAAGTGAGATTTACAAGAAACCCTAAGAACAAAGTACGGTCTTTGCTCAATGGGTCGCGAATCTATGCCTTTTGCTTCCTCGCCGCCATCAGCGACTGCGCCGAGTACTGCTCCGGCGGCGACATCGCTTGCTCCTGGCTTTCGATTTCATCCGACTGACGAGGAACTCGTGAGCTATTACTTGAAGCGGAAGGTTCAGAACAAACCCGTACGCTTCGATGCGATTGGTGAGGTCGATATCTACAAGTATGAGCCCTGGGATTTAGCTGGTTCGTCGAGTTTCTCTCTCTATTCATTTCTGTGCCTCTGTATGGTTTTGGGTTTTTCTGTGAGACTGTGAATTTCTCGCTTCTGATTTGGGATTTTTTTTTTGTCTGGGCTTCTTCGCGGTTCCGTCTTCTGACTCAATTCTGGGGAAATGGTTAAGCTTTATGGCCTCCGATTCATTTTCTGGGAAATTTTAAGTCGCAGATTCTCTGTTCATACCATTTGCTTTGTTTAGGCTCTAATATGCGAAAATAATTCCATCCAATCGAGTCATTAATTGGATAAAGTCTGGTTTTTCTAGATTCCGTAAGCATTTCTAGCTAACTTGTGCTTCAGTTTCTTTGCATGTGTTTCAAGAAATGAAAACCGGTTTCACTAAATTCTCCATGGTGTGTTTAAGTATTTCAGATTCCTGAAGGATTTCTTGCTAACTTGTGCTCCACTTTTTAGTTTACTTGTGTTTCAGGACATGAAGTTTGTTATTATGCCTGATGTGATTTTCTCTTCTGCTGTGTTGTGTTTGTTTCAGTGTTTTCGAGGTTGAAGACAAGGGACCAAGAATGGTACTTCTTCAGCGCATTAGACAAGAAGTACGGGAACGGCGCTAGAATGAACCGAGCTACTAACAAAGGGTACTGGAAAGCAACGGGCAAAGACAGAGAAATCCGCCGTGACATTCAGTTGCTCGGTATGAAAAAGACGCTCGTTTTCCACAGCGGGCGCGCTCCGGACGGGCTCCGGACCAATTGGGTCATGCACGAGTATCGCCTTGTGGAGTATGAAAGGGAGAAAAACGGAAACTTGGCGGTATGGTTTTGTCCAAAAGAGTTGCTTTCGAATTGGGTTTATCTGATACTGTCTAAAGATTCTTACTTTAATCTTTGTTTGGTGGGATGCAGCAAGATGCGTATGTGTTGTGCAGAGTGTTCCACAAGAATAACATCGGGCCGCCAAGTGGGAACAGATATGCGCCGTTCATGGAAGAGGAATGGGCTGATGATGGAGGAGTTGCTCTCATTCCTGGAGTCCACGTTCGGGTCAGGGTCGAACCGCCACCGCCAGCCAACGGAAACAACCAGGTGGACCAGGTTTGTGCTTCCTTCTTTCTCAGGCTTCATTAACCGGTTTCATTTCAATAAGCAAAAACTTTGTGATGGATGATCCCTCTAAAGTGAATCCTTCTCTCTTGATTCACAAGATATCATATTTCTTATATGCAAAAGCTCTGTGTTGAAGTGCAGCTTATTAGTTTGATTTCAGCATTTCTTGAATGCTAGAACTCTATGTTGAAACCATCTCTTAAGTGGTGTTCCAAGTGGGCTGAGTGTGTTTATTTGAACTGGACTACTGACTAGTTTATTCATGAAGTTATCTACTATTTCAATGTTATTATGTGATAAATCATCTCACAAGATATCTTATTTCTTATGGAAAAACTTTTTGCTCAAGCGAAGCTTCTCTAAGTTCTGTTTTCGCTGGCTGAATTACTTGAACTAGATTACGGGACTAGTCCTTGTAGATATCATCAACCTTTTCACAAGATATCTAAATTTTCTTTGTCCGTTTTTTGTTTTGTTTCGTGAGCTTTATTCTCACTGATGCTGATTACAAACTTAGCATCCTCATTTGAGCAGCGCTTGCCACTTTGCATAATATGCATTCACTTGATTTATCATAAAGAGAAGGATTTGTTGTGCTTTAGTGACAATTCATTTAGGATGATCTTTATCTGCAAAGTTGATATGGAAGCATTTGGTTTCGAATATTTGATTTGTGCCTTCTGGTGTTCACATAACTTTTGACTTTGTTGCAGGAACTCAAGTCAGCAAGCAAGACTCTCATTAACATCAACGAGCCACCGAGAGAGACTACTCCAATGGATATCGACCCCAACCAACAGAATCACCATGAGCACGCCCTGAATCCGCATCAGAATCACAACAATAACCATCACGATGAAGACGAGGAAGCACTCAAACGTGAGCAGACTGAAGAAGACGAGCGTCCTCCTCCTCCTGTATGCGTTCTCAATAAAGAAGCTCCATTACCTCTCCTCCAATACAAACGCAGACGCCAAAACGAGTCCAACAACAACTCAAGCAGGACGACACAGGAGCTTTGCTCGTCCACAACAACAACCGTCGACAATACACCAGCCTTAGTCTCATCATCTGCTGCTGCCGCCACTAACACCGCCATCTCTGCGCTGCTTGAGTTCTCGCTCATGGGCATCTCTGACAAGAAAGAAGACCTGCAGCCAGTTCAGAAAGAAGCTTCTCCTCCTACTCCAGTTGCGACTCCTGAAGAGAAGGTCAATGATCTCCAGAAGGAGATTCACCAGATGTCTGTTGAGAGAGAGACTTTCAAGCTTGAGATGATGAGTGCAGAAGCTATGATCAGTATTCTCCAGTCAAGGATCGATGCACTGCGTCAGGAGAACGATGAGCTTAAGAAGAACAATGCCAAGGGACAAGAGACGCTCTGAAAACCATCTCTTCAGGTTTCGTATTCTTCTTTGCCTTTAGCAGTAATCTCCCTAATATTATGAGCCATCATGGATGTAGCTTCTTCAGACGGATCGTCAACTGTGTTCTCTGTTGTAAAATTAGGATAAAACTTATCGGAGCCGCTGAGCCGGTTTTTCCTTGTTTTCTTTTGTGTGTGGATGATGTTTATGCATCTTTTGAGAACATTTTTAGGTTGCTCCATTGTCATATATTATCATCTAATCTTTTCAGACAAGAACTTTGTTTGTTTGTTTCGAATATTTTGTCTAGTGCGAGTTTTTCATTTTTGGGCAAACCCGTTATTTAGTAGTGATCAGGTGTGAGTGGCAGAGTCGTCTTTCCAGACAAGAATCTTATCTCATAAATTCAACTTCACAAGAAAACAGCTTCTAAGTAAAACCGTGATTGGTTTTCGCCTCGGACATAATCGTCATTGAGCAATTCTGGTATAGGTGACGAGTGTGGTTGCGTCAGCGACGTTAGAAGGCTTTTGTTGCACGTAATTTACAGTTTTTAATAATTTAAAATCCGATTGGTACGAATACGCCCTGGATTCCATAATTTCCATTTTTAAATAAATTAATATTTTATTTTTTAGTTTTTTTAATCTATTCAACAAAAACAAAAACCATATATTTTCAAAAACAACGTCTTCGATAATTTGCTATTTTTTTCCGACAAAAAAAAATTGATAAGATTTATTTATTTATCCAATAAGTAAAATTTAATAAAAAAGTGGGTAAAATAAAAATTTGCGGCGAACAACTAGCTCAACAAATCCTAGAGACTAAAGACTAATCTCGAAGACTAGTCCAACACTTGAACGTGTCGCAGCAGTAGAGACTGTCACCCAAACGTTATCACAGCGCGTCACTCTATATCCCCTCTTGGCACATTCCTGGAAGATATATTTAAACCTCAACGGCGTAAAATTTCGTTTTGTATCATTTGCTTAGCCCCGATGTGTTCGTCGTCAACTCTCGTCTTCTCCGATTAGATTTTTTTCTCATTTTCTCAATTCTCTACAGATCCGAATTCCACATTATATCTGCTTCTTTCTTTCTTCTCCGATTCGATTCGAAAACTCTATGCTTGAATAAGGAGAATAATCTCTTCAACCTTCTTCTCTGCGTTTTAGTCTACCGATTTGAATGGGTCGCGGTGGCTCAGTGACGTCGCTTGCTCCTGGGTTCCGTTTTCACCCAACGGACGAAGAACTCGTTCGTTACTACCTGAAACGCAAGATCTGCAATAAACCCTTCAAATTCGATGCTATCTCTGTTACCGACGTCTACAAATCCGAGCCGTGGGATCTCCCTGGTCAGATTTTTTTTTTTTTCTTCTTTCCATTTCTCAATCTGTTACTAATAGATCGATATCGGAATATTCTGCTTAATTTGGCTGATTATTTTATTTTGTTTTTGGGTGGGGAAAATAGACAAGTCGAAGCTGAAAAGCAGAGACTTGGAGTGGTACTTCTTCAGTGTGCTTGATAAGAAGTATTCAAACGGATCGAAGACGAACCGCGCGACCGAGAACGGATACTGGAAGACGACGGGGAAAGATCGAGAGATTCGTAACGGGTCAAGAGTCGTAGGGATGAAGAAGACTCTCGTTTACCACAGAGGTCGAGCTCCTCGTGGCGAAAGAACCAACTGGGTGATGCACGAGTATCGTTTGGTCGATCAAGACCTCGACAAAACCGGTGTTCAACAAGTAAGAGAGATTCCGGATTTGAGAAGTTCCTTGTTATGCTTTAGTTTCTTTTGTTTGCCTGTGTGGATTTGGATTGTGTTGTTGACTTTGGGGATTGTGGGAAGGATGCGTATGTGCTTTGTAGGATATTCCAGAAGAGTGGATCAGGTCCTAAAAACGGAGAGCAGTACGGTGCTCCGTTTGTCGAGGAGGAGTGGGAAGAGGAGGATGAAATGAGTTTCGTACCTGATCAAGATCTTGGAAGTGAGGATCATGTTTATTTCGATACGGATGGCATTGATGATCAGGTTTGTGTTGTAGTCTAGGTCCTCTGTTTTGGTTATTCGCTGATCTTAACATAGTCCCTTTGAGGCTGTCTATTGTGTTTTTTTTTTCTATTTTTAAAACCTGAGTTTTAATTCTTGCAGAAGCCTGACGATCTTGTGGTCTATGATGCCGTTCCTATTCCGTTGAACTTTAATCACGGGGAATCTAGCAATAACGTTGAAACAAACTACTCAGACTCCAGGAACTATATCCAAAGAGAGAACTATGTGCACTCTGATGGCTACTTTGCGGAAATGTCTGAGGAAGATCAGAAGCCTATCATCCGTGATGGCGGTAGCCTTCAACATGATGCATTGTTTCAAGATGAAGAAAATGGTTGTGGTGTCAAGGAAGAGAGAACGGCAAATTTGCAATCTTCTGACAACATCTTTGAGACTGGTTTTCCTGTTGAGAGCAGCTACTTTGGCGGTGAGGCGTTTCTGGATCCGAACAGTAATCTTGTGCACAACGATGGTCTGTACCTCGAAACGAATGATCTCAGCAATACTCAGCAAGATGGTTTCGACTTTGAAGATTATCTTACCTTCTTTGATGAGGACGATGAGAATGCTCAAAACTTGACTTTCGATCCTTCTCTTTTTATGGGGACTGAAGATGTTATTCCCGATCAAGAAGAGCTCTTTCTTAAGGTGTNAAACCTTAATCTTTCGGCGTTTTTTTTTTTTTTTTTTGGTTATTAGTTTCCTTTTAACTCACGTTTCTAAACCAACAGGCTGAGACTGAGGAATTGGAGAAAGAAGAGACTTCAGGAGGCCAACAAGTGGTGGAAGAAAGGGAAAAGGATGACGCATCTTGTTCTACTAAAAAAGTTGAGCCAGGTAAAAAAAAAAAAACACAGTCAAGAACTTTCCCCCCCATATGTTATTAGGCCTTACGTGTTCTGTTTAGCTGATGGATCAATTCTTAATAATGCAGATAATAAGAACCCGTTCCTCAAGAAGGCGAGCCAGATGTTAGGTGCTATTCCGGCTCGGGCTGCGTTTGCTTCTGAGTTCCCCACAAAGGATGCAGCTATCAGTTTCCACGCAGCACAACCTTCAGGTTCGGTTCATGTAACCGCTGGTATGATCACAATATCTGACGGCAACATGGGCTGGTCATACGGCAAAAACGAGAACGTTGACTTCATCCTTTCTTTTGGGTTGGTCCAAGGGAATGAGAAACCAGCAAATAGTTTAACAAGGGCAATGTTAATGTTCATGTGTTTATGGGTCTTCTTATTCTCAGTTAGTTTCAAAGTAAGCACTTTGGTCTCCTCCCGATGATAAGTTGTCCCTTTTTGTAAACTTTAAGACCTTGTTTGTGTTTGTACACATTGGTATAGGTTTTCAACACCAACTTTAAACTTCAATAAATTAATAATGATAAGATCAACAAACTTGTGACGAAACGAGCGATGGAACAAAAAGAAAATACATGCATGGGTGAAGTAATAGTTTTTTATAGAGACAATCTTTCAAACTTTCGAAGTACATATCAAACTTCAAACAGTAACAACGAAACATTTACTAATTCTAAAACACCCATTAAGCATAAGATCGCAACACTCAACCTTCCCCCAAATCTCTCCTCCTTGACGCTTTTCCACTGTAATCTCCACATACCAGATTTCTCTTTTCCGACCAGAGGTATCAAGATATACTCCCAAGAACAATATCAACTTTTTACCACATGTAACAAAAATGTGTGACCCTGCTTCGCCTAAGGGAATTTTTCCGTCAAGACCCTTCACCACTCCCCAGATTCTTTGCTTGAGATCATATGTTCTTAAACGATATCCAGAATACTCGTACATGTACAATACCTCGCCCATAACACATTCGTTATCACACAAATGATGATCCATGATCTCAGGCTCCTTCCCCCCTAGCAAGTTTTCGACCCAGCCATCCGTACTATAGCCGGACTTATAGACGGTCGTTTTATACTTACCTGCATGCAGACCCATGAACGGTTAGAACTTAGAAAGATGTTGTCTCGGTGATACTGTATACGAGTTTGAATATAAAGTGTTACACATAGAAATGAATCATTTATGTATTTGAATCGATCTGCGGATAGAAGGCACACAAAGCTACTTTCACCAAAAAATTTGTTATCAAAGAATAGAAAAGAAAAACTTGCCTGCCAGCAGTGAAAAATTTGCGCACCACCTCTCTTCCAAGTTCGAGATGGGTTTGGTCCCATGCTCCCACGTTTCCGTTCGTGAGTCAAACACCATGACAATTTTACGCGCCATGTTAGGCGGGTTACTAAAAGGCCTTCCCATTATGTATATCTTCTCGTCAATGACCTTAGAGGTCATCTCAGTGACCGCAGCCGGCATGTTGGCAACAGGGCGCGCCGTGTGAGTTTTACAGTCGATGCATAACACATCCATTGATGATGGTGGCTCACCTTCGTAAGCGTATCCACTTATAACAAAGATCTTGGAACCCACAAGAACATAGCTATCAAGTCTTGCGGTGGGCGGGAGTGACGAGACACGGACCAGACGGTGTTCAACAGTACCAGGCATGTTTGTTTTGGTTCTCCGGTTCAAAATATGCCAATGGCCAATACAAGTATCATTATCGGCGACCAGAACGTATACACATTGTTCGGTGCACCCGAGGAGAGACCGCCTCATGTATAGCCGAGGCGACACAACGAGAGATCGTAATTGCTTACAAACGAGGGAGAGAATTGGATGGTAGCATCTCGGGACACGTGGTGCTATGCAATCCATGATTACGTCATCTGGAAGTTGCGTTGTGGGAGACGCTGTCTTCTCCGAAAGCATCATCTCCATATCCTATACAGATCAACAAAATCCTGATGAGAAAACAACTCTAATGTTTTTTATTTGGTTTTTGACTTTTCTGATGTAAATAAATATATATACATATAGGTAACAAGTCCTAGTAACAACGTTGGGATGAAGCCAGAGTAAAACATAAATATCAAATCTAATGAGATCGTAAAACAAAACAAAAGTATAATGAGATCTTGTGCAGTTATGGATGAAAATGTCTTGGGTGAAGTATAAACATATTATGGTATATAGGATAACATTTGTCATATGTAGATATGATATTCTTAATTAATGTTAACCTTTTATAGCATCCTTGCATGTTTTTTCTTTATATAATTTTACTAATATCAAATAATTAATTTCTTCTATAAAATATTGAAGACCATTTTATATATGATGTGTCATCTCTACATTTTTCTTTTCTCAGTTTTTCATTTCTGTAATTATATAATTTTTCTATTCTCATTACCAAAAACATTTATTTCTAATTAGGTAATTAATTCTAATTTTTATTTCTTCCCCTCTTATCTACTGTAATCATTTTGCCTGCGCATGGTGCAAGGTACTATCCTAG
Organism: Noccaea bulbosa; assembly: GCA_900406535.1. Classification (NCBI taxonomy): domain Eukaryota; kingdom Viridiplantae; phylum Streptophyta; class Magnoliopsida; order Brassicales; family Brassicaceae; genus Noccaea; species Noccaea bulbosa. The sequence goes on along the minus strand of OVBJ01001575.1, from coordinate 8,992 downwards.
TTTTACTATATACTTAATACACATATATAATTTATAAAGGTGTTGTGAAATCTATATCATAGATATATATTTTTTTTTTTTAATATTGGAGGATAACTTTAATTTGTAATATAGAGATTTTTGTTTAAAAGGAGACCAAAGTATTTCATCTTTTTAAGAAATAAAAGTAAATCAATATCTCTTATATATTAAAATATAATCATTTTTAAAAAATAACCTTATGCTCATGTGTTATTAACAATTTTGCCATGCTGAGGTGTTAAGACCATGTTCACTCTCAAGATTAATATAAAAAAAGACATCAATCGATCTGCNACCTGGGGGAAAAAAGGGCCAAAAAAAAAAAAAAAAAAAAAAAAAAAAAAAAAAAAACTTGCCTGCCAGCAATGAAAAATTTGCGCACCACCTCTCTTCCAAGTTCGAGATGGGTTTGGTCCCATGCTCCCACGTTTCCATTCTTGAGTCAAACACCATGACAATTTTAGGCGCCATGTTAGGCGGGTTACTAAAAAGCCTTCCCATTATGTATATCTTCTCGTCAATGACCTTAGAGGTCATCTCAGTGACCGCAGCCGGCATGTTGGCAACAGGACGCGCCGTGTGAGTTTTACAGTCGATGCATAACACATCCATTGATGATGGTGGCTCACCTTCGTAAGCGTATCCACTTATAACAAAGATCTTGGAACCCACAAGAACATAGCTATCAAGTCTTGCGGTGGGCGGGAGTGACGAGACACGGACCAGACGGTGTTCAACCGTACCAGGCATGTTTGTTTTGGTTCTCCGGTTCAAAATATGCCAATGGCCAATAAAGGTATCATTATCGGCGACCAGAACGTATACACATTGTTCGGTGCACCCGAGGAGAGACCGCCTCATGTATAGCCGAGGCGATACAACGAGAGATCGTAATTGCTTACAAACGATCTCTTGAGCCATACTCATAAGAGATCTTGAAGAAACAAAAATTATCTACTGACGCACCCATATGTTCTTTATAAAACAGAGGTTCAGAGTTATGACTCTTTTACTTTGTTTTCTTACTCGCAATATATGTTACTCTATTTGATTTACTCTGTTTTCTTACTCGCAATATATAATTATAATTAATTCCGATTTGCTTAATGGAGTAATTTTGAAAGCTTGAATGGAGTTGAAAGATATACTAAGCTTATAGTAAATTCCGATAAAATCATTATTTATTTTTGTTCTCAATGTTTTTTATCTTCCTAATACGTTTTATTACAAGTGATAATTGTTTGAAAAACAAGAAGAAGTCAATCATAAATCCAGTACTTGTATCAAATATTTTCGAGAAATTTTGAGAAATACAGCTTTTAAGGGGTAAATTTTCAAAAATATATCTGCAGATCAATTGGTGGTAGCTTCCCAGTGGGGATGCTACTTAAAAGGTGAGGTCTCAGGTTCGAGACTCACCAACAACCTAGGTTGGTATAGTGGCAGTGGCCTTATACACCAGAGGGGTTGGGGTGTATTGGGCTGCAGCCCTAACAGTGCCGGGCCGGGCTGTTACAAAAAAAGTGCACTTTTTTGTAACAGTCCGCCCCCACCTAGGCCGCAGCCAAGGCCCCCACGGCACTGCTATTGTAACAGCCCAGCCCACCGCCGGCCCGGCACTGATAGGGCTACAGCCCAATACACCCCAACCCCTCTGGTGTATAAGGCCACTGCCACTATACCAACCTAGGTTGTTGGTGAGACTCGAACCTGAGATCTCACCCTTTAAGTAGCATCCCCACCGGAAGTTACCACAAATTGATCCCACCAAGGCTGCAGCCAAGGCCCCCACGGTACTGCTACTGTAACAGCCCGGCCCACCGGGCCACAAAAAAAGTGCACATTTTGTAACAATCCGCCCCACCTAGGCAGCAGCCAAGGCACCCACGGCATTGCTACTGTAACAGCCTGGTCCACCGGCCCACCGCTGGCCCGGCACTGTTAGGGCTGCAGCCCAATACACCCCAACCCCTCTAGTGTATAAGGCCACTGCCACTATACCAACCTAGGTTGTTGGTGAGACTCGAACCTGAGATCTCACCCTTTAAGTAGCATTCCCACCAGAATCTACCACCAATTGACCCTAGCAGTGCCATAGGGGCCTTGGCTGCGGCCTAGGTGGGGGTGGACTGTTACATCTAGTGTGACAATTTTCAAAACTACACTTTTCAAATTTTAGTTTAGGGGCGATTGATTAAATAGTCCATTTTTCGGAAACTAATTGTTTAAATAGACCCACCATGTGTATTTGGGTCTAACATTTTGCACATGGAGTGTCTATTTCTGCCATTAAGTTCTGAAAGTTGACTATTTGGAGTAATTCCCTTTTTAATTTATAAGTTTGGGTTCATTAATCCTTGAGTTTAGATTTTGGATTTAGGGTTTAGATATAAGGGTTTAAAGTTATATTTTAGGATTTGGAATTTATATTTTATGGTTTAGAGTTATTTTACTCAATGAAAAAAAGTATTTTTAAAAATAGACATCCTAAAAAGTATCTTCAAATTTTTCTTTTAAACACGTTAGTAATACCAATATAAAATTCCGCGTGGAATGCAGATTATCCATACTAGTAAATAAAGAGGAGAAGAGTAAAGCCAATGTGTCATAACTCATATGTCTCATGACCGTGTCATATGGTAATAAAAACTTTTTTGTTTGTTATGTAATCATACTATGTTTGTAAAAGTAGATATATGAATTTCGACAACGTATAACCTTTTTTATAAAATAAGTAACNTCGACAACGTATAACCTTTTTTAAAAAAAAAAAAAAAAAAAAAAAAAAAAAAAAAAAACGTAACTAATGAATAATGATGAGTCACATAAGTCTCATGACCACATGACATGATAAGCTTTTAGTGGGTTCAATACGCTTAATTCATGATATTAAGCTTGTTTTTAACAAAATTAGATTATATTTTAATTTATTTTTGATATAAATTTATTGCATATGAATTTCGCCTGATTACATTCTGTAAGGGAATTTAAATAATTGAGTTCATTGACATTTTGAAAATACATATATATGTGTGTGACGTCACTGTGTGGAATCTTTTTTATCTTTCTTCCCTGATCATTTAACTTTTCCACCAGACCACGACTCTTGGTCTCGGATCTGTCAACTGAAAGTCTTTATCCTTCCTTTTTTAGCAACAACCAGGCTAAAAATAAAAATACTATATTTTAATTTTACACGCATGATGCATATTATGCATAACCTTGTTGCTTTCGTTAATTGTTTTGTTGGGGTAATGAAATATTTAATATATTAACTATGACGCGTAATCACGTTTGATATTTTTAGGAGTACTTTATTCTCTCGTAAACTTAAAACCTATGGACTTTTGGTTTCGTGAAACAAACTTTGTTTCTAATCCTGTAAAGAGTTTTGTTGCTTTTTAAAAAAGTACTTAACAAAAGTCAAAGGTAAGTTGAACCCAACCGAGCCATTTGGATTGTTTCATATTTATAGCATGAAAACAAAAAGAATATTTAATTAAATTCAGTAAACCAAATCGTACGTAGTTGATTTACTTTCGTTTCTTAGATCAGTAAATATAACGATATATTATATTTTGCAGTAGTTTAATACAAGTGACATTAATCTATGCTACGATTAGAAAATGTGACAGTAGTATAAACTAATAGTGTTATCAAATAACGGTGTACATCGCATTTTTAGTTGAGGTCAGAAACTATTGCAAAATATAACATCGTTTAATTTACTGATCTAAGAAACGAAAGTAATCAACAATACCATAGATTACACGCTTATTTATTTTATCTTTGCAAATAAAGGAAAGAAGAATAACCAAATGAGAAATGAGTCATAAGGCTTATGTGCATTCCGGGATCAGAATCCCGTTTTTTCCTTTATCCGTTTAAATTTTTTTGAACTTTTTAGCAATGAAAAATTACAAAAATGGGAACATTTTTTTTTATTTAGCAGGCAAATGAAGAGTTCAGAAAGGGTATGGAATTTTCAAATTACCCATTTAAAAAATAAATTTATTAAATATTCAAGTTTTCCCATATTTTCCAAAATTCATCATATTTTTTAATATTTTTCGAATTTTTTTCTAATTTTCTGAAATATCTTCAATGTTCCTGTTTTATTAAGATTTCAAATATTAATGTATCAGGCCCAAATTTCCGGTTGACCACATTTGCCCATGGAGATTTTCTGGGTAGACCGGGAGAGATGATCTCCACTTGATTCAGCATGCAGAGGAGGAAATGTTTCCACCTCTGGTGCCGACATTCGACCCTGAAGAATCCTTGCATGCGGCTAACTGCTAAAAAAACCCTAGTCGCCTTTTATGTCGCCTCTCTGCTGATGTGTCGTCGTTATAGCCAAGAAGAAATATCAATTTATTCCTTGTTTGCCTTCTCAAATTTCAATTAGTGTTGAATTCTGGTATGTAAAACTCTTTAATTTGTTGGTAGCAAATCGCAACACGATAACTTCTTACGTAATTGGTAACTGAAAAAAAAAAAGAGAAAAGTAACCAATGAGTCATATAAGTCACCATATGACATAATGGTTTTTTAAAATTGTTTTTTCTTTGTATGATTACTAATTTTGCAAAAGCAAATGTACCAATTTCAGAAATAATAGACATAATGGTTTTTTTAAATTGTTTTTTTCTTTGTATTATTACTAATTTTGCAAAAGCAAATGTATCAATTTCAGAAATAATAGAAATGTGGTATGCAATAAGTAAAAATGAAAATAGGAGAATAACCACCGAGCCACATAAGTCTCAGTCTCATAAATTAGTAGTATAAAAGTAACAAGTTGTAGATGATAATGTTTAAGGAGCTAGAATTCAATAAACGTATTATTCTCATTATATTATCTTTAACTCATATTGTTCTCATTGTTTTTTTTTATTATGTCGTCAATCAAGAAAGTTGTGAAGGTAGCGGTTATTGGTAAATGGCTAAGTGTGGGGATGTTCAGCGAAATTGTCGAAGACTTCGTTAAAGAAGCTCCAAATCCTGTCATTGTTAGGACTGCTGAAACCATCGATGAAATTAAGAAGCGGTCGGAGGATTACTACAACCTATTTATCATCATGGACATCAATAATGGAGGTAAACCAGAACCGAAAGTAATATATTATATTCTGAGTCTAATTTATTATTATTTTGTTTGTTTTATTCTTTTCTTTTAGCTTCCTTCTTTTTAATTGGATCTAATATTTGTTTGTTTTTTTTTGTTTTGTTTCTATTCGATAGAAGATCGTGGAGGATATTAAGAACTTTCCGGGTCCAGACCCCATGGTCGCTGTGGTGATGAGTGAAACTGCAGAAAAGAAGGGTGCCAAAGCGAACTGGGAATTGCAAGGAGTTAGGACCATTGGAACTAATTTTGGAACTAATTTTCACAAAGCTCAAGATCGGCATGATCGATGGAAAATTCAGAAAGGCGTTCGAAGTATTGGTCGTATACGAAGATAATCAAGATCATGAAAACTTTAATCAAGTTGTCGAAGAACATATAACCGTAGTGAAAGCGTCACAGGTCGACGAGCTGGGAATCAAATCCGACACTGAAACTAAAACCAAAACAATATATCCGTACGATATGATCTTTGTGCATAAGGTAATTTACATTCTTTCTGTCTCATACTTTAAATCCAGACGATATGAAATTGAAATTCATAATGGTTCAATTCGTTTTAACTTTTAGTTTCTCTTTTGCACAAGGCAAATGTGGCGCGGAAATTCCGAGAGAAGGGCTTTACAAATACGATCTACGGCGTTGCTTCAGCTGAGGAAGAACACGCAGAATTCAAGAAAATTTCCGTTGAGTCTGTTGACACTGTTGGAAGAGAAGGTGTGTTTAGAGTGATGGAGAAAGTATTTTGGAACTTTGGAAGAGTAGTAAGAAGGAGGAGGTTTGTGTTTTGTAGAAGAACTTATAATTTCGTACAAACTTTTTATTACTACTTCTTGTTTTCAAACTCTCTTGACTTCTTGATTACAAAGTGAGAGAGGGGAGGGAGGTATATATAGCCTCCATACTACAAAATATCACAAATATTTTATCCCTAAATCTAGAGAATTATAGCTAATTATCTAGTTTATTATACTACAAATATCTATGGAGATCTCTAGATACATCATTCTCCAAACTTCTCTAGAACCTTTTGAGGAGGTGGAGATGTTGATATTTTCATTCTAAGGAGGTGGAAAGATTGTAGAGTTTGGGCTAAGTATATTAAGTTTTAGCCCAAATTAAACTTGATCCAAAATCAAGTTTACTTTACAACACCCCCTCTTAAATTTGATTTTGCCATTCCAAGCAAACTCCTCATCTTGATAAAATCTTCACGTTTAAGTGGCTTAGTGAAGATATCAGCTACTTGATCATTCATCTTCACATACTCCAACTGAACATCCTTGTTGGTAACACACTCTCTGATGTAGTGATAACGAGTGTCGATATGCTTACTTCGATTATGGAAGACCGGATTTTTCGCCAATGCTATTGCTGACTTGTTGTCCACAAAGATCTATGTAGCTTCTTCTTGTGGTAAACTCAACTCCTTTAACAGGTTCCGCAGCCAAATAGCATGGCAAACACTTGAAGTAGCCGCTACATACTCTGCTTCACAAGTGGATAAGGTGACAATTGGTTGCTTCTTTGACATCCATGTGAAAGCGGTATCTCCAATGAAGAACACAAAACCACTTGTGCTTTTCCGATCATCTACGTCTCCACCCCAGTCGCTATCGCTATATCCAACAAGCTTGTAATCATCAGAAACAGAGTAGTACAAGCCAAAGTTTATGGTACCTTTGATATAGCGAATGATCCTCTTAGCTGCCTTGAAGTGAGTGGTTGTTGGATGCTCCATATATCGACTTACAACTCTGACTGCATACAAGATGTCGGGTCTTGTGCATGTTAAGTAACGTAGGCTTCCAACTAAGCTCTTAAAGAGTGTTGGATCTACATTCTCTCCTTCTTCTAGTCTTGAAAACTTAACACCACATTCCATTGGCGTGCATACGGGATTCGAGTCATCCATCTTGAACTTCTTCAATACTTCTTTAGCATAACCTTCTTGAGTAATGAAGATTCCAGTGTCTTCTTGTCTCACTTCAATTCCTAGATAGTAAGACATCAATCCAATATCGGTCATTTCAAACTCTTTCGTCATCTCCTTCTTGAACTCCTCGAACATACTCGGATTGTTGCCTGTGAATATCAAGTCATCTACATACAAGCATGCAATCAATATATCATCATTTTGAATTTTGATATATAGTGCATGCTCATATGGACACTTGATAAAGTCTTTGTCCTTGAAATACTTATCAATTCGAGTATTCCAAACTCTTGGTGCTTGTTTTAGCCCATAAAGTGCCTTCTTTAACCTCAAGACTTTTTTCTCTTCACCCTTGACTATGTAGCCTTGTGGTTGCTCAATGTAAACTTCTTCTTCAAGATCTCCATTTAAGAAGGCTGATTTGACATCCATTTGATGTATCCTCCAACTCTTTTGGGCTGCCAATGAAATGAGAAGTCTAACAGTTTCTAGACGAGCAACGGGAGCGAATACCTCATCATAGTCAATTCCGGCTTTTTGACTATAGCCTTTCGCTACCAATCTTGCCTTGTATCTCTCAACTTCTCCTTGAGAGTTCTTCTTTTCTTTGTAAATCCACTTTACTCCAATCGCCTTATGTCCTTCTGGAAGTGAAGCTAACTCCCATGTCTCATTTTTCTGTATTGACTTTATTTCTTCATCCATTGCATTTCGCCATGTCTCCTTCTCCATAGCTTCTTAGAAATTCATGGGCTCACATTCCGCAAATAGACAAAACAAAGTAAGATTGTTTTGATTTTCGGTTTCTTCGTAAAGCTCTTGTAAGCTTCTAAAGCGTGGAGTCCTTTCGCTTGAACTTTCATCTCCTTGAGAACTTGTAGTTGGTGGAGTAGGTGGAGTCGGTGGCGTAATAGGCTCCTCTGCTGGTGGCTCCAAATCCTCTTCTTCAATGTGGGGAAAGAAGTTATAGTCTTCATCATTAGATCTCCAATCCCATTCTCCTTCTTCAACAAAAATGACATTTTGGCTTACTATTGTCTTCTTTGTCTCGGGATTGTAAAGCTTGTAGCCTTTGGAGTTGGTGTCATAACCAATAAAGATGTATTTCTCGCTTTTATCATCTAGTTTGCTCCGCGTCTCGTCTGGTACATGAGCGTAAGCAATACTTCCTAAGACTCGTAGATGTGAAACACCGGGCTTTCTTCCACTCCATGCTTCTTGTGGTGTTTTTCCCGAAACACTTCTTGTTGGAGATCGGCTTGATAAATAAACTGCACACGCAACTGCCTCCGCCCACAACTCCNACTCCATTTTGTTGAGGGGTTCTTGGCACCGTCAACTGTCTTCTAATGCCGTTATCTTCACAATACTTCAAAAATTCTTTGGACATAAATTCTCCTCCACGATCAGATCTCATGGCTTTGATCACCAGGCCACTTTCCTTCTCAACATGGGCTTTAAACTTTTTAAAGTTTTCAAAAACTTCCGACTTTTCCTTTAAAAAGTAAACCCATGTTTTTCTTGAAAAATCATCAATAAAGAGAAGGAAATAATTACTTTTACCGAGTGATCTTGGCTTGATCGGACCGCATACATCCGTATGTATGAGTTCTAGTGGCTTCCAAGCTCTTGTCTCTGACTCCTTTGGAAAACTCATTTTGAATTGTTTTCCAAGCAAGCACCCTTCACATACTTGATTTGGATGGTTGATGCTAGGCAATCCTCTCACCATTTCTTTCTTGGAAAGTAGCTCCAGCCCTCCAAAGTTGAGATGCCCGAACCGAAAGATGCCAAAGCCAGGACTCCTCCTTATAGCACATCTTGAGACATTTTGCAATATCGCTTTTAATGTTTACGACAAACATTCTATTCTTTGACATCGGCACCATGGTAATGAGATTGTTCTC
>OVBJ01001574.1:0-26188 GCA_900406535.1 Noccaea bulbosa | reverse complement strand
TATCATAAATACCCAGTGAGTGGATCATCCTGTCTACAGGCCATGTACGTCAACAAAGGACAATACATCAAGCAACAACAATAACAATAACAACAGCAAAAAGAGCAATACTCAACTCGCACAACAGCATCTGTGGCGATCGACACGGACCTCTCAGTGTCGATCGACACTCAGCGAGTGTCGCTCGACACTGACCCGCGACTCAAAAGTCCAAAACGACACAGTTTCAACACAAACACAGATCTGGGGTTTTCAAGGCCCCAAAACGAATCAATCAACCAAAAACTCGAAGAACAACTCATTAACACGAAGAACAACAATCCTAAAACTCAGAAAATCACAGAAACTCCAGTGAGACGGACCTTCAGTCACGCACTCACCTTAGATTAAGCTGAAGAAGGGAAAGGAGATGGAACAAGGCTCAGATCTACTCCAGAAACTTCAGAAATCTCCCAAAATCGCCTTCCTCTTGCTCTGAAACTTGCTTCCTCGAAAAGTGAGCCAAAAACGCGGCTGCACAGTGTTTAATCACGAGAATAGGGCTTCCTTCGCCTAAACCGGATAAACCAGCCGACTTAAATAGAACCGATCGATTTCACCATAACCGGTGTCGATCGACACCACTTCTTGGTGTCGGTCGACACCACTCGACCAAAACCAAACAAATTCAATTCGATCGACTTAAACCGGAAATCAATCCGATAACCGGTGTCGATCGACACCACCTTTGGTGTCGATCGACACTAGCGATTCAAGAGTTTTTTTACACGTTTTCTTCGAAGTGTTTGAACCTTAAACCAATTGTACAACAATCAATCAAGAACATGTACAATTAGTCTTAAATCCACACCTCAAGGATCGAATGTATTCCACTCCTGAACCCCTAATGCCATCCGATACCATTTCTAAAACAATTTTCTGGTTCACGGATGTTACAATATTATATATATATTGAGAACCAAATATTTTATAATCTGATTCCGTATTAAAATAAAAAAATGAATATATTTAATTGTTAATGTTAAATTGTTAATTGTTAATATTTGTTATTGTTAAACTGTTAATGTTAATGTTAGTAAGAAGAGAATTTAATGGTAAATAAATAAGACATACTATACAATAGCATATCATGTAAATTGTCTAGTAACATTTGTCTTAATTTAAAAGATCATTGAGAGTGATTCTTGTGATGACACATCAGCATGACAAAATTGTTAATAACACATGAAATGAAGATTAATTTTTTAAAATATTTTTCTTTTAATATATTAGGAATGAGAAAACTCAAAAAATTATAGTTAAACATGAAACTCAAACCAAACCAAACAAAAAGTTTAAGATATAACAAAAGTCGTGGAAAGGAATTGTTTCAACAATATTTATAATGTTTTTACTAATAGCTGTAGCCTGTAGGAGGTAAGCTTAAAAACTTTTATAATGCTTCTTTAGCAATATTAATGGAATTTATTGAGATGGTCAGATATGTATGTATGTGTAAAAATTGAGTTCTCATTTGTTTATGCGAACTTGAGTAAATTCTAGAGGAACAATACAATAAAAAAAGTTAAATGGTTAACGAAAAACAATTTATGGTTAGAAAAAACAATAGAGATGTAAAGTTATTTTGAAAAACAAATGCACTTGCATAAATCAAAGATATTGTGTTATTATTTATAGCACTGATATATTTATATAAATTTTTTTTTTTACAGTAATTTGTTATATATTATAAAGATTAGACACTGATTTAGTTCTTGTGGTTTAGTTGTGTTTTTTTATCTATATTAATGATAGTATTAAATAAACATTTTGGTGTTTTATGGTATTAAATAAACATTTGCTGTTTTATGGTATAAATGAAAGCACTTATATAAATCAAATACCTTATTATTTAAATCATGATACAAACATTTATATCACATAAAATAATACTTTATTGTAATATTTTGTTACATATTTTTCTATATACTATAATATTTTGATATATATATATATATTGCTGTTGTTCTTATAGTATAGTTTTGTTGTTTGAATTTCGATTCCATGATAGTACACGCCATGGAGATTTGTCAGCTTTATTTGAAAAGTATATCCCATCAGTTTTAGCAACCCATATACGTAGTTGCCCACATCGAAAACCAAGATTTGCTTTGTATACTTCAATGTCATAAAAAAACTCCATTTTAGGCCCTTGTCTAAATATACATCTCCATTTTGTTAAATTCATTATATCGTCATGAAATTTAATGACAAATGGAGTACCATTGAAGTCTAACTTTCGTACATTTAGGTCGTTGTCACTGGAACGACAATGATATTCGAGAACACGACCAGGTTCAAGTTGGTTTTGAATTACTACTCTATTTTCAACACAAGCTTCACTAAACCCAAAATATATAGTAGTAACTAACATAAAAATTATAAAATGCTTCATTTTTTGGATCTAAGATAATTATTGGGGTAATAAGAACAACATATAGTGTGTATATATATATATATATATTGTTTCTTTAAATACTAAAAAAGGTTCTTATATTTTGGCAAAATATAATAAAACTAAAACAATTATTAAACAATTTTAATTATATTTAGGCAAAATTTTAAATTATTAAAAAAAATTCTAATTACTTAACAATTTTTTAATTTTTTTAAGAAAAATTTAAACATACAGATGAACTAATTAAATATAAGATCATTTAATTATTAAATAATACTTTATGGTTTTATCTTAATTTAAACATAAATACAAACTAATTAGATATGTGATGCTTTTATTACTAAAAAACTTTTATATTTTTAGATAAATTGAACATAAATATTACATATTAAATATTGATCCTTAATTTCATTACCAAATAATCATTTGAAGGTTTAAGCTAAATTGAGAGATATTTTAATTACTAAATATTTGTTTATGGTATTAGCTAAAATTAAATATAAACATAAACTAATTAGAGATCGGGTCAAGACGAATTTATTGTCGGAAAGTACGGTTGACTATATAATATGATTAAACCAAATGAGTTAACCCTAAACATTATAGTTAGTCATGAAACCCAAACCCAAAAAAAACAAAAAATTAAGATATAACAGAATTCGTGGTAATGATGAATTGTTTAACAATATATACAATGCTTTTACTAATAGGCAGAGGAGGTAAACTTAACCATATTTATAATGCTTTCCTAGCAATATTATTACAATGGAATATATTGAGATTGTCAAATATGTATGTTTGTGTTAAAATTGTGTTCTCATTTATCTATGAAATTGCGTTCTCATAATTTATCTATGTGAACGTGAGTAAATTCTAGTGGAACAATACAAAAAAAAAAAGTTAACGGGTTAACGAAAGTACACAATTTATGGTTAGAAAAACTATAGAGATGTAGAGTTCTTTTGAAAAGCAAATACACTTGTGTAAATCAAAGATATTGTGTTATTATTTTAAACATTATATATATATCAGATAAAATGATAATTTATTATAAAAGATGTGATGAATTAATTATAAAAGATGTTATATATTGTGAAGATTGAACAAAAAGTTTAGCTCTTGCGGTTTCGTTGTGTTTTTTGGATCTATATCCATGATAGTACATATATATCAAATAAAATCATAATTTATTATAAAAGATGTGATGAATTTATTAAAAAAGATGTTATATATTATGAAGATTGAACAAAGGGTTTAGCTCTTGCGGTTTCGTTGTGTTTTTTTTTATTTATCTATATCCATAATAGTACACGCCATGGATTATCGGATTTATTTGTAAAATATGTCCCATCAATTTTACCAACGTATAGCTGTATTTAACAACACCAAGGAATACGTCTTGGCCTACATTGTATATTTCATTGTCATAAGAAAACTTTATATGAGGTCCTTGTCTAAAAATTCATGTCCATCTTGTTAAACTGATATCTCATTATGAAATCTAATGACAAATAGAGTACCATTAAAATTTAACTTTCGTACATTTAGATCATTGTCACTTGAACGGCAATGAAATTCAAGAACACGACCAGGTTCGAGTTGGTTTTGAATTACTACTTGATTTTTTTGCAAGCTTCACTAAACTAAAATATGTAGTAGTAAACTACTAACAAACATAAAAAAAGTATGAGATGCTTCATTTTTTGGATCTGTGAGTAGATTCTTATGGATAACAATTAACAACATAAAAAAGGTAAGGGTACTGGAAGTAAACAATTTATGGTTAAAAAAGTATACATATATGTATAGATCTCTTGAAAAAGTAACGCACTTGTATAAATCAGAGCTGTTTTTATTTAAATCATTGATACATATATTTTTCTATATGCTATAATATTTTGCTATAAATATATTATAATTATGTCTTATAGTTTAGTTTTGTTTTTTTAATCTTTATTCCATGATAATACACGCCATGGAGATTTATTAATTGTATTTGAAAAGTATATCCCATCAGTTTTAGCAACCCATATACGTAATTGCCCACATCTAGGGACAAGATCCGCTTTGTATACTTCAATGTCGAAAGAAAACTCCATTTTAGGTCCTTGTCTATAAAGACATGCCCATCTTGTTAACTCCATTATCTCGTCATGAAATTTAATGACAAATGGAGTACCATTGAAGTCTAACTTTCGTACATTTAGATCGTTGTCATTGGAACGACAATGATATTCGAGAACACGACCAGGTTGGAGTTGGTTTTGAATTACAATTCGATTTTTAACACAGGCTTCATTAAACCCAAAATATGTAGTAATAACTAACATAAAAAGTATAAAATGCATCATTTTTTTGGATGTAACATAATTATTAATTAGTAATAAGAACATCAACATGTAGAGTCTATATATATTGTGTGGAAAATGTTGTTTCTTTAATTGCTAAAAAAGTTTTATTATATTTTGGCTAAATTGAAACATAAATATAAACTAATTAGATATATGATCCTTTTATTATTAACTAATATTTTATGGTTTTAGCTAAATTTAAACATAAATACAAATTAAATAGATATATTATCCTTTAATTATTAGATAATATTTTATGGTATTACTTAAATTTAACATAAATACAAACTAGTTAGATATATGATCCTTTAATTACTAAATAATGTTTTATGGTTTAATTAACATAAATATAAAGTAATTAGATATTTGATCCTTTTATTACTAAATAATCATTTAATGGTTAAGCTAAATTTAACCTAAATATAAACTAACTAGATACAGAACTGATCCTTTAATTACTAAATTGTTTTTTGGTATTTTCTAAATTTAAATATAAACGTAAACTAATTAGAGATGGGGTCAACACAAATTTATTGTCAGAAAGTATGGTTAGCCAACATGATTAAACCAAAATGAGTTAAACCTTAAATTTATAATTAAAACCCAACCCAACCAAACCAAACCAAAAGTTTAAGATATAACAAAAGTCTTGGAAATCTATTTTGTTAACAATAATTACAATGCTTTAATTACTAATAGGGGTAAATTTATCCACTAAAACACTCACATAAGTTTTAATATAAAACATATCATAATAAACTAAAAATAAATAACATAAAAACCGAAAAATGCAAAATTAAAATTAAAAGAAAAATAAATTTCTATTTTACAATATATCTCACTTTTCGTTTTTGTACACTCATTTGAACACATGACAGCATACAATAAGAGTATAATAAGTAATTAGAAAAAGAACTTAAAAGTATGTTTAAATTAACAAATTAAAAAATTTAGTGGAGGTCGTGAAGAATATTTAAGTGCATAGATTTTATCATATAAAATTATAAACTATCAAGATTTATAAAAAGAAATGAAAAATAACAGAGAAAGACCAGTTCAAATGAGAAGGTTGGAAAATCACCAAGGTATTTTTAAATGTTAATATTGAAAAACTATAAGTATTAATAATTCACAATACATATTTTTACATGCTGATTTCCTGTTTTCATAAAAAAAANAAAAAAAAAAAAAAAAAAAAACAAGAACTTTTTTAAAAGATTGAACGATCATCATGTCCTATCACATTCCATGGAGTTTACTGATTATCTAATCTACAATATGGATTTGTGGAGTACAACGTGATTTTTTCTTGTATTTCCACTTTTACTAATACAGTCTATTTTTTTGTTTCTTTTTGGATTGGGTTAAATAAAAATAGGTTCTTAATTCGCCTTTACTGATTACCCATCGTTTCATCTTCTCGAGATCTAGCCTGGCCACAACTAAATTCTCCGTTTCGGCTCACAAATTTCACTCTGATCAGAGATTAAACTCTTGAAGACCTCTCTTGTTAAGGAATATAGTTTAAACATCTTAAAAGATCTTTATTAACGCCTTGGAAGTTTTCAGGCTTCCAGAGAATTTGCTACATGAAGAAGTGTTACAGGAATTGCAGGTTCTGAAGATAGAGGAATGCATGCAAGTCTAGAAGTTGATTTAATCATAAAGAAGATCAACTCGAAGATGCTTGAATTCGTTGGATGAAGATAGTAGATGATTTAGATATTAGGAAGGAGAAAGAGTTTAGAGAATTGTTTCTTAATTAATTGATTATCCAGAAATGGCAGAAGCCAATACATATAGAGTTTCCACCAAAGAGAATTCAAAGAGGTGCGTTGACCGTTCCCGAAAACTAAGAGTTTGCAAATGTGTAAATACTTAACCGAACCAAATAAACAAGGTGTTCACATGCATGCAATATTGCAATTCATGTGTAACCAGAAGCAGGACTGTAACAATTCACATGCATGCAATTCCTGATTCTCGTTTATCTAAGTGAATATATGTGAGTAAATTCTAGTGAACGGATAGGGCCCATAATGAATTTGTGGCCCAAGTTTGTTATGTTATCGTGGATTCATATTTTATTTGATTGCGTATTTTACATAACACCAAAATTGAATTTTCATAACGAGATTTGCGGATATATTGACTTTTATGACTAAAAAAGCTGTGATATTAACTCTGCTGACTCTGCAAATCAGCATTAGTATATATATATATATATATATATATATATATACACGAGATAGTGGTCCAAATAAATTCAAAGTCGGCTACGCCTACGCAAAGTTTTGTTGAATAATGCTATGAACCTTCCTTTCCTTTGATCGTGGCGGCATGAAGGGAAATAATGTTAGAAGTTGGTATTCTAAAGTCAACAAAACATTAATTACCGTAAAAGTCAAAATGAAATTGGATATGTAAGCCTTCCCTATCATTATTTAATGCTTACATATGCTATCGGTAACGTTACACCGGCTTAGAGTACAGTTCTAGAAGGTGTGAAAATGATAGTCGGTTACAGATTAAAATGCATTATAGATTTATATTGTTATGTGATTTGAGAAAATTTGGTGTGAGAGATTAATAAGAGATTTCCGTCGCGAGTAGTTAACATTCGAATATTATTGTCTAACATTCGAATATTATTGTCATCGTAAAATATATCAAACCAGAAATCAAATGGCTGTAATGAATAAGTATAATATCAAACCGATTATCAGTATCATTTAGCAAACAAAAAAATCGACTATCTATATAGTTTATTTTACTCGTATTAACTGGCTAATACGTTATTCACGGATGATGTGGAGTTTGTGAATGTGTGTAATCGTGTTCTATTAATTAACCTTTAAAAATAATTTACGGAAAATAGCAAATGGGTAGCAACTTTTTAAACTTTATATTTGCATTATTTCCTAAAGACTTTGTTAGTTGACGCTGATTGTTGTGCTTAAATGACTAGAAAGACACTTTTAAGATCTTACAATACAAATGAGTCTTTAATTTTGTTTGTTTCTGACAAAAAGGACCGTATAGAAAATGTTTTCAAATTTACATGTACAATAGACACCCGGTTTTGGATAAACTCTTACAAATGATTAAAGAGTAAAGATCACTCTGTATGGCAAATTTAAGATTCACGGTTCAAACCTTAAAACTATATTTTGTTTCAAATATACTACAGATTATATAGATCTATCTATAGCGCGCCAAATTTCGAATATTCTGATTTCTGAATTAGAGACAAAGTAGATATTTATCTAAAGAGTTGTTTTTTATGGGTTTCATGGTACGGAACTATGGATAGTTAACATTCCATAGATATGGAAAAGTCACGCTCACGCAATGATAAACCGAATTCATAGGATCTTGTCAAAGTTCCGTCGTGCATGCATGGAACAATGAGCATTAATTTTGCAAGACCTTTCCCAATAAATATCTTCACATATATGAATCACCTAATTGGTGACATATTTGACTTTAACTTACCACATGCATCGCAATAAATACGAAGTCATCCTATCGACATTATCTCAATATACATTACGCTAGTGCATGTTTTCTTTTACTATAATCGAATAGACGTTGGGTTGAAATTTGGAATAATCTCGAAATTTGTAGAAAACTGAATTATATTATATATGTCCTTTAAAGATGTCTAAGTTCCTGACTAGTTCCTGTGATACAATACGCTTAACTGAAGGTCAGCTAACGAGCGCATGATTTAACAACTAAGTTTTCAAAAAACGAATAAAAAACGTGTCTCTCTCTTTTTTGTCAACTACCCAACTGATCAACTAACGTATTGGATAGCCATTAAAAGGGAAATGTTTTATCAAAACCACGAATTCAAGTAGTAATGACGATTAAAAAACCAACTTAACATGTCATTATTTTTTCTCAAAAAAAAAAAAAAAAAAAAGAACTTAACTTAACATGTTATAACCTCTGGTCCAAAAAAATTATTGAGAATTGTTAGTTACAATAAAAATGGAAAAACAATATCGTGGAGAGACAGCTGATGTAATGTCCACAGAAAGACTTGAATTGAATATTGTATTATACACTATCGATAACTTAACTCAAGCGAACTATGCATGTGCGGTAGAAGCGTTTTTCCGCCATTCTGTTAGGCTTTTAATTAAGTTCGGCAAGTTAAGTAGTCAAGCTAGCTAGGATTGTAGCCATTTATATTATACCAGATCTAAGTTTTCATTTTTATTGGACCGACTTTTTAAATAGACCAATATCAAACACCACTCTACAACCATAGATCCTGTAACATTCATACATACTAGTACTATTTTACATTTACAAGTTGGCATCAATTTTGCATGACTTTGGTCTGGATAATATTTTCGCTTTTTTAACTACCTCATCAATCATCTATGCCAATCTTTGACCACCACAGTAGCAAATTTGTCATTTACACTTTTAAAAAATTGCTTTTACCTAACACGATTTTCTTGTCAACTACCTGAAACGCAGTTAAGAATACTATTTTACAAAAAGGGCATATCTTAGATTCTTCTAACAAGGTATATGGCGTTTGTTACCTCCACATATCAGATTTCACAGTAATGATTTATGAATTTATCCCTTTGGTGAGAGATCCCTTATAACCTGCTTCCATTGATGGAATGATGGGAATGATTAATTATTATATATATTCTTTTTTGTGGTCTCTGTTCGCCTGATATATTTTTTTTTTTTTGAGAATTCGAAAAACACTTTTTTTTTTTAAATAGAGGTGGAGACGGGGAAAATGTGTTTTTATTTAGTGATCACTATAGTCTATAGTACATGATTATACAAACAATTTGAAAAAAATTCGAAATATAGAGAAGAGCATTCATTGGGCCAAGTATGGGAAACCTATGGGAGAAACACACACGAAAGTCCTCGTCCCATGCCTATGTTAGATCAACAAACACCCTTTACCTAATTGGCTAATTCACAAGTCAATAAAATCCCATTTCGCCACCTGTCCTGTGCCTATCGATTCTTACACACACACAAACAAAAAGAAAAAGGCGTATTTGGTATTATTTCTATCTTGGGAACTTTAGATTTCATAGGTCGACTCTTCACCTTCCCCTAATTAAAGAAACAATAAATCAAAAACGCATTTACATCCAAACAGTCAAAATATAAACCTAACACACCTTTCCCATGCAACTCACAAAGACTTCTTATTTAACATTTCTCACATCAATCAAGCCTTGGTGTCTGTCTTCACACATACACACACGTCTCTTCACGCACTCTCGCTTTTCTCGCACTCTTGCTTCTATATAAGCATATAGTAAGATTCTCACGGATTGAGACATATCCAACGAAAACAAAAAATCCCATTTAACTAAATAACAAACACTTTTGCTTCTTCTTCTTATTCTTCGAGAGAGTGTAGCTAAAGGAAGTGCAATGAGTGTGTTTTAAAGCCGTTAATTTGTTAAACATTCTTAAAAACGTTTAAGTGTTTTTCTTTTTGTGTGATTATATATGGCTCGTATTATAGCAGCTGATGGTTCGCCGCCGTTTTACTCCACAGAGCTCAACTCCATCTCCTCTGTCTCAGATTCCACTTTAGGGCAACTTCTGAAGAACGTAAGTGACGTCAGGAAAGTAGCCATTGGAGACGAGACTCCAGTTCATGAGTCACTGAACCGGGACGACGACTATGATCTCGACCGTACTGTTCCTTTCGTTCTCACTTTCGACAATCTCACTTACAACGTCTCTGTTCGCCGGAAACTAAAGTTCCGCGATCTCATTCCACGGCGGAAAACAGAGGATCCCGAGCTAGCTCTAACCGGAAGGCCGAATACCAAAACACTCCTCAATAACATCTCCGGCGAGACTCGTGATGGAGAGATCATGGCTGTGCTCGGAGCTAGCGGGTCCGGGAAATCAACACTGATCGATGCATTAGCGAATCGAATTGCTAAAGGAAGCTTGAAAGGAACGGTGAAACTAAACGGAGAAACTCTTCAATCTCGGATGCTCAAAGTTATCTCAGCTTACGTGATGCAAGATGATCTTCTCTTCCCTATGCTCACCGTTGAAGAAACTCTAATGTTCGCTGCTGATTTCCGCCTCCCGAGGAGTTTACCGAAATCGAAGAAGAAGCTTCGTGTTCAAGCGTTGATTGATCAATTAGGAATCAGAAACGCCGCTAAAACGATTATCGGCGACGAAGGTCACCGTGGAATCTCCGGTGGTGAAAGGAGGCGTGTTTCGATCGGAATCGATATCATCCACGACCCGATTCTTCTCTTCCTCGACGAGCCTACGTCTGGTTTGGACTCGACGAGTGCGTTCATGGTGGTTAAGGTGTTGAAGAGGATTGCGCAGAGTGGCAGTATCGTGATTATGTCGATTCACCAGCCGAGCCACAGAGTTCTCGGTTTGCTTGACCGGTTAATCTTCTTGTCTCGCGGCCACACCGTCTACAGCGGATCTCCGGCGAGTCTTCCGCGTTTCTTCGCCGAGTTCGGGAATCCGATTCCGGAGAACGAGAACCGAACCGAATTCGCGCTCGATCTCATCCGTGAGCTTGAAGTATCCGCCGGAGGAACCAGAGGATTAGTCGAATTCAACAAAAAATGGCAAGAGATGAAAAAAGAGAACAACCGTCAACCGCCGCTGACTCCTCCTGCGTCGCCGTACCCGAACCTAACACTAAAAGAAGCAATCTCGGCCAGTATCAGCAGAGGGAAGCTAGTTTCCGGCGGAGAATCCGCCGCTATTCCACACGGCGGAGGAAACACAACCACCGCAACCTTATCCGTTCCCGCATTCGCAAATCCATTCTGGATCGAAATCAAAACTCTTACAAAACGCTCAATGCTTAACTCTCGCAGACAACCAGAGCAATTCGGAATGCGAGTCGCCTCCGTCGTTATCACCGGTTTCATATTAGCCACCGTCTTCTGGCGGTTAGACAATTCCCCAAAAGGTGTCCAAGAGCGGCTAGGATTCTTCGCCTTCGCGATGTCAACAATGTTCTACACTTGCGCCGAAGCACTTCCCGTATTCCTCCAGGAACGTTACATCTTCATGAGAGAAACAGCTTACAACGCTTACCGGAGATCCTCCTACGTTCTCTCACACGCCATCGTCTCCTTCCCGTCGCTCATCTTCCTCTCTCTCGCCTTCGCAGCGACGACGTTTTGGGCTGTGGGCTTAGACGGAGGCCCAATGGGTCTACTGTTTTACTGTTTGATCATATTAGCCTCTTTCTGGTCAGGAAGCTCTTTCGTGACGTTTATATCAGCAATTGTTCCAGATGTCATGTTGGGTTTCACTATCGTCGTCGCCATTTTAGCTTACTTCTTGCTCTTCAGTGGATTCTTCATCAACAGGAACCGAATCCCAGATTACTGGATTTGGTTCCATTACATCTCTCTGGTGAAATATCCATACGAGGCGGTTCTGCAGAACGAGTTCTCTGATGCGACCAAGTGTTTCGTGAGAGGAGTTCAGATTTTCGACAACACGCCGTTAGGGGAGTTACCGGAGGTGATGAAGCTGAGGCTGCTCGATACGATGAGCCGCTCGCTCGGGACAACGATTTCGAGCTCGACGTGTTTGACCACTGGTGACGATATCCTTAGGCTACAAGGCGTTACTCAGTTGAGCAAATGGAATTGCTTGTTTGTCACGGTAGCTTTTGGGTTCTTTTTTAGGATTTTGTTTTACTTCTGCTTGTTGCTTGGAAGCAAGAACAAGAGAAGGTGAAAAGAATGCTTAAAAGAGACACAAATCGTAACATACTTGTACTTTCTGTTGTAATTCCTTGAATCGTTTTAAATGTAAAATGCTTTTTCATATATGTATAAGAAAAAGAGTGTTATGTTTCCTGGATTCCCTTTCTTTTTAAAGCATATCAAAAGTGTTTAGAAAGAATAAGGATTCTTCCATATTCACAAAAAAAAAACGAATTACAGACACATTTGGCTTATCTTTCAAAAGTTTGCTATTACACCTATCAAGTACTATAACCTAAAATGTCATACCTGAGATTATGTGGCAAAAGATGATGATGCGAGTCTTCTTCAGTGGTCTTCATTGTTTTCCTTTCATTTGGCATTATTGCTTCCTTCTTCTTTCCCCTCAGACTACAACAAACATTAACTGTTTCATACTGTACGCGTGAAAAAATCATTGACATCTAGATATCGATCTCCATGAGAGACTGCATCTTCAGGTTCTGGCATGAAGAGACTGTTCGTTGACGCCTGCACGAGGAATATAACACAAGTTCAGTCATCATCCATATCTTGAGAACAAGAGCTCAACATTTTAACGACTTTAAATCAAAGTGAAACATATCTCAACATAAACTCAAGGCAAATCCAAAAACAAGACTTACCTTGGTATCAAGAAGCAAATCTCCGTTACTGTCAGATATGAGGCTAGCACCATGGGCTTTTAGCCATTCAGAACACTCCTCCATACCATCGCTCTCCTTTTCACCACTACCTTCGGTTGAAGCACCAAATCCCAACACTTGGACGATGTGTGAAACCGGGATTGTAGGACGACAACTCCGAGCCATAAAATTCACTGCTTTATAACGCATCTTCTCCACATAGAGATCTGCAAATAAAACATGAATACAGTTTCATTATATCCTTTTTTCTCTTAACATATTTATTCAATTGTTCAAACATATATCAAAAAGAGTTTTCAGATGTGATATGTCCCCCACCCATGAGGCAACTGTTCATGTTTGGTGCAGTCTTGTAGAGTCTGAAGAACATAACATAATTTCCTGATGTTACAGCTGCACGAACTGAGAGAGCATGTCTTACTGCTTCATCCTTCTTAGCTTCTTCGGATAATCTACAGAACAAAAAAAATGCTATACTTCAGAGATCACAAATTTACTCAAAATTTACTCAATCTCATGCATACAGACCCAATTAAAAGGAGGGACATCTTCACACTGGTAGGAAGAGATGTAAAAAACATAACTATCAGACAGGCGTAGTGAACAATCATAACTTCAATACTATTCCCAGTTGGTCACTCACAGTTTGTGTAGCACTATTTATCAAACTTCAACTTATCAAAGTTTCTCGTGTCTATGCTTTAACAGAGCCTACAGAAAGGAATTTAAAAGCACCAACCTGGACATAGATGATAGCAGTTCTCGGTTGTTGTTAGAGTGTAAGGTAATATAGAGCAGACTGTATGCAGCAAACTCCAGAGAGCATCCTTCTATACCTTCCGAATACAGGATTTTTAATTGTGATAGGCACTGTAACAAAAAGAAAAACCAATTCAGCGGTACGACCAATACCCTGAGGTTTACATACAGAACTCCTCACAAATATATAATAGATGTATTCTACAAGACTTGATGAACAGCACCATTATATTGCAGAATCAATGCAAACCAAAGCAACAATACATAGTAACATGCCATCAGAACATAATTTATTTTGCGACTTTCTCTCTGATCCAACTCTAACCATTATAATATCTATAGCATCGTCCCAGCTATGGCAATAACAACTATTATTCAAGTTTTAACTATACTGATTTTAGAACCTAGAGGCACAACTCGACCCGTATTTTTCCACTTGCTAAACAGGGACTTTCATAGTGATAGAATAGTTGCAAGTAGTTGCGAACTCACTTCACACTGAGTCTAAGATGATATGTTGCATCTTTTCCTTTTTTTGGAAAATGAGACATCAGTGAAATTCTAGAAGTGGTTAGTACTCTTTAGAATTAGGAAAAAGGACAAAATTGTTTCAATACCGAATCAGATCTAGACAATCTGACCATTACTATTCTGCAATATAGACAATATATGCTAGCATACCAACCTGATTATACTCAGGTAAATCCCCAGCCTCCAAAGCCAATCTTGCATGTGTTTCATAAACCTGAAATTGACATTGAACATCAAACCATCGTTAACATGCTCATTGGTGTCAGGTCCCGTAACTAGGATAA
The DNA here is from genome assembly GCA_900406535.1 of Noccaea bulbosa. NCBI lineage: Eukaryota > Viridiplantae > Streptophyta > Magnoliopsida > Brassicales > Brassicaceae > Noccaea > Noccaea bulbosa. The sequence goes on along the minus strand of OVBJ01001574.1, from coordinate 11,425 downwards.
AACCTTCCACCAGGAAATGGATTCTAGATGCAAATAATCTCTGCATTATCTGGAACTCAATTATATACCTTAGCTGTTAAATGATTGTGTATCCGCTGTACTGTGAGGTCTTGGCGAATAGATTTTAGCTGATCACATTTATAAAGATAATTCTTTTGAGAGTCCTGGACCATTAACAAAGCTTTTTCCAGCACATCCTCTGGCCTTACCTGCAAAGCAGTGTGTTTTCAAATAAGTCAATCAAAAACATCAGTCACGGTGTCGAAAAGAGTACTAGGTATAAGATAGTGATGTTTACGGTGGAAGGATCCGGTGCAGAAGTAAGTCGGAGATAACGTTTCTCAATTTCCTGGCAAGTTCCTTTAACAGTTAGTGCATCCCAGTCAATGTCTTCCACAGCTCTGCTGCCACTTTCATCCAAGTCTCTGCTAAGCCTCAATGCAGTGTCTCTTCTAGAATGCAAATTTCCAACATTTGCATTCTTAGGTTTAGGAATATCATTCCCTCGGCTGTGCCCTTGAACTTTCTCAAAACGCTTGGAACGACTATCACGCCGCTTCTTTTCCTCGGTAGAACTAGCAAGTGCCATTGAACTGGAATAGTAAGGAGTCAAATCCTTGTCACTATCACTAGACGCCTCATCATCAATGGCAGTAGCTACACCACCAGAAAAACGCTGTCGCTTGACAGGCCGCTGGAAACTCTTTTTTGCAGAATTTTGCCAAGAGTAAGTGGGCTTGGAGTTAGTGATAGAATCAACCTTCTGAAAATTCTCAGAGATCTGCAAAAAAAAATTTATTAGAATCAGTCGATTGCAAAAAAATTTCAAACAGCTAATTGCTTTCTTTTCATTTCCTTTGGACATAAATGTATAATCAGTATCACCAACAGCAGCATCCATTCACAAATAATAAGCAAAAAATGTTAACCTTCTTGTTATTTTCATTTTGGTGATTCCAACCTCCAAACTTAACACCACTGCTGAAAGTCGAAGCCGACTTGACAAATGGTTTTGCTTCCTGTAACGGCTCCCATCTACTTTTGGGTCGTCTTGTTGGGCTCTTATATTGTAACGAAGAATTAAGAGTGGAGCTTGACCTGCAGTGCAGTGTAAAACTCAGTAGCAAACATATGAAGTCAATGTTCCAAACATATAATATAGAAGAATGAAAGTTATAGATCACGCAGGCTGGAGACAAGGAAGTATAACAGGGCCATACTCAGTGTTAGTCACATCTGCGTTCAGGACAGTTGAGAGAGGCTCAGTATCCCAATCCCGAGTATGAAGAGTACGATCATCCCTAGCTTTGGTGATGATCTAGAAATACAGAATAAGCATCCGCATGCAAAGCAGCCAAAAATTAGTATAGTATAGTGTATCAATAGTTGCAAATTGATTTCATGTTCCCATAAAAGATATGAAAACATCTTAACCATACTACACATCTACTGGCAGATCATGTTGAAGAAGTTCATTCACAGAATTAACATAAAGATGAGCAAAATGAGTGACTAAAAAGAACAATTTATCATGCTAAAATAATGTAACAACTGTGCGTCCACAATTCCTACAAACATTTACCTCTCTCAGGGCGGCCTGGCAAGATGCCTTTTCTTTATCATCCTTGCAGCGTGCAAAAGCTCTCTCAACAAACCCACGAAGCGATTTCGGCATAGTTTCAGGCTACAAGTAACAGGATTATTTGTTTCCAATTTTCAATTATAATAGAGAAAGTTTACTCAATACAGCAATATACAGTGGCCAACATGGCAACATTTAATATCTACTTCACTTGCTAGGTAATTAAGAACTGAAAAAAGGAGCATTACCTCAGGCGTAGCAGTGGTATGGCCTTTTGGCTTTGGCATTGAAACACTAACATATGCAGGTGTTTGGGTTGCACCGGGTGCTGAACTATCTTTCTCCATTTTGGTATAACCTGATGGCAAGTTTGAAGCAATTCTAGGGTTAGTTGGAATCTGTACTTTGCTTACCCTTTGCGAATCAACTGGCACTGTTGTCTGAGTAGGCTGGCGATAGCCTAATGATGCCTGATGAATGGAAGACTGGGAGTTCAGTTCTTGAGGGTATGTCGCTCTCTGATGACCCTGAAAGGGGGTCTCATATAAGGGTTTCGTCTCCAGAGGACTCTGGTAATGATTTTGTGGAGGAACAGGATAATGAGCTTGCTGATTTTGTGTTTGCTGTATCCAGTAAGAATCACTAGAGGCACTAACCGCTGCACCAGGCTGGGAGAATGATAAAAAATGAACACTAAGTTTTTATTATAACGTTAATTTCCAATAAAACAAAAAGACTCAAAGCAATCAGTGACCACGTCTAAACTATCTGACATAACATTTTCTAATAATTGACTCTATCAAGTATTTGCTTAGTAGATTTATCAGGAAAGCAGCACACATTTTTTTCAATAAGCCACAAGCAGGGAAAAGCATTATAAACTCGAATAAGCTAAAGAACGGAAATTTGCTTTACTCCCTCATGAAAGTAGAATCAGAACCTGCTGAGAAGGTGGCTGGGATGAGTTTTCTTGTCTCCAAGGTTGGGCATAAGACGGAGCAGGCTGACCATTTGAAGCATAAGGAGGAGCAGGCTGACAATTTGAAGCATAAGAAGGAGCAGGCTGACCATTTGAAGCAGGCATTTCACTAGTAACACCAGGAGCAGGAAAGCTCTGACTAAATGTACTAGTGGCAGCCAATTTTTCCGTGCCCGGGGCACATGGGACTTCTGGTTGACTGTAATAACCTGGCCACTGTTGGTAGTTCTGTTGATACTGTACAGGTGTTGTGGTTGCAATAGTGGAGCTACTAGTGTTACCAGCGTCCGGAGTATAATTTTGATAAGGGTTTGATGTATAGTCTGTATAGTTTCCCTGGTTTGATGTAGGAGTCTGATTGCTGTAGTTTGTACTTGGGTAACCTCCAGCCGTTTGGTTGTTATAATTTGTACTTTGGTAACCTCCACTAGTCTGATAATCAGCAGGATTGTAGTAAGTTCCTGAATAACTTGGAGTCCCAGCATAAGATCCTGGATTCTGAAATGAGGAAAGAGGCTGATAAGGAGCACCTGTGTTTTGATACGCCGCTACAGGCTGAGTATATGACTGGCTAGGTTGCTGTTGATAGCCACTGTAGTAATTGGAATATCCTGTGTTTGAATAGTTGTGTGGCTCAGAAGAAGTCTGGTATGGCGTATATCCACTATAATCTTGTGCCACATTTGCAGTTCCAGACGTGGATGAGCTAGTGAAGGATGCAGCAGTATTCTGTACTTGTTGCACATTTCCCGTCGCTGGCCCTGTAGGCTGTGGATGGTAATAGTTTGAATTTGAATAGTTCACATTCTCCACAGCCTGATTTTCCACCCTATGCGCTGTCCATGAGGCACCCTCAGACCCAGTTGAGTATTGATATGAAGATATCTGCACTTGGCTTCCATCAACACCATATCGCTTCTGCTAAGAATAAAAAAGCGTTAGTAGGGGAACAACTGAATACTTATCCGCCACATGACACTGGGAATTTTCAGGTACCACAAAAACAGTCTCTAAGAGTGAAAAGAATCATACACGAACAACAAACAGAAAGGTCATCTCAGATCAAGACTATTTCTACAACTTGAGATGCTAAAAGCTTCTCACAGTCTCAAGCCGATCCAAAAAGAACCTCAAACATAATAATCGAAGAAAGTGATCAACAGCTAAGTGTCTCAAGTTGTTAACCAAAACTAACACTTCAAATAATCTGGAAAATGGAAATACCATCACAGCAAAACTTAAATCACCAAATCCATATAAATCGGAGACCAAATGCACAAAATATCAGTTGTGTAGATTGCAAATAATGCATACAAAGGACTGGCTTTTTTCAATTGATAAACCTTAGCATTAAACGAAGAAGAGAGAGACACAAGCGATTACCTCAATGGAATTAGGGTCCAGCGGAGAAGGAGCTACGGCCTGAGTGTTCCCTCCTTGATTCATGCTACCATAAACCTCCTGCAAAATCATCATCCCATACAATCTTAACCTCACACCTTCGAATCGGATTTCGGCAATACAAGCAGAAAATCCCCAAGTTCGTAGGCGACAGAAACCACAGAAAAGCCCTACATAGAAAACAGAGAGATAAAGCCACAATCAATTTGTACCTGTGACGCTCCGATTGGTTTCGAATACCGCCGGCGAAGAATCAAATTGTAAAAGTAGAGTAGAGCAGGATTCGAGATCAAACCAAAGCAAAGAGGTAACAAAAAAAGAAGGAAACGAATAGAGCAAAGAAAAAAACAAGACGGCAAATTAAAATACAAATCAAGAGAACAACAAAAAAAAGAGAGTTTTCGAAATCTATCGGAATTACAGAACACGGAGAAAATCGAGGAATTTGGCCAGACTCAGAGAGAGAGAGAGAGAGAACAATTTCAATTTGTTGTTGTGCCGGAGACGAAGAAAGATTGTCAATTTTTTACGGTATACTAACTTTATCGGTCGGGTCGATTCGGTTCGGGTCGGACCAGGTCGACTTTTCCGGGTCGGGTTTTTGTAAATGGAAATTTCCGTTTTTGACAGAAAAAAAGGCAAAGACGGTGTTTTCCTTTCTTAAGCCCTAATCTTTTCTGAGATAGGAAACACTCTGTTCTGATCGAGGATTTGCTATAAATTACCATCAAAACAAAACAAGTTCTTGGATATCAATCAATCGTCGGCGTCGCTCCCAACTCTAAGAAGATGAGTGACACAAACCAAATTGTCTTGGTCTAGTGGTAAAGGAGCTCCAGCTGGAGTGCCCGCCCTGGGTTCGGGCCTTGGCCACAGCGGATTTAACATCCCTTCCGTTTGGGGCGCTGAACCCCTTTGAGCAAAGCTCGAGGGGATAGTTGGGGGTTCCTGTTCGGGTTCGGCCCTCAGAATAACTGGATACAGCTGGACAAAGCTCGGACCATCGGTCCGGGCCCCAGGACTGGTCGGTGACCGTTCGGTCGACTCTTCAGGCCCCGATACCAGAGATATCAAAAAAAAAAAAAGATGAGTGACACTGAGATTGAGTCTCCGTGTTTGGATGATCGTAATCTTAATGATAAGGAAAGACTTCAGGATAGGTATCGATATCGATTCTTCTTGTAAACCTTTTTGCCCTATAACTCTCGAGTCTCGACTAATATATATGTCCAAACTTTTTCAGATTGGAGTGGGAAGGTTACACCGAGAAGAAGATGAAGAGTGATGGAAATTGCCAGTATTGTTTCTAAAAATCCTTTTATGTGCTCATTAAATTGATGATTCTTAATTAATCGTATCCTGAAGAATCTGACATTTTTTTTTTTCTTTCTTTTGTTACGATTCTGTTCCAGTTCCGTGCTATAGCTGATCAAGTCTATAAATCCGCGAAGCTTCATAAACTTGTTAGACAAGAAATCGTAAAACAGGTAATCAATCGATCAATCAGTCTTCGAATTTTTTTTTTTTTTTTCTAACTTTGCAGATTTTTTTTCTTTTCTTAACGTGTATTGTTCTCATATGATTGATGATTGACTCTGTTTGACTCCTAACAGCTAAAATCTCGTCCACAATTGTACAAAGGATTTGTTGTTGGTATGGAATTCAAAGAGTACGTAAAGAACATGTCCAGTGACTCCGTGTGGGGAGATGAAATCACATTACTAGCAGCTGCATGTGTGTATGGAGTCAAAATAGTTGTCATTCAATCATCCAAATACCGATCTTCCTTTGAAATTCTTCCAAAGTCTCAAAAGGAACCCGACAAAGTCATTCACTTGAGCTATCTGAAAGGAGTCCATTACAACTCGATCCACTTGAAACAAGGTTAACTAACTTTAACTCTCCTTCTTCTCCGTAGCATTACCGCAGCTTTTTCCTCTTCATAGCAATATTGTATCATTCTTATTAAGCTATTCTTCTGTCTTGTTGGCTGGTTCAGGTACAGGTACGGTTAAGAAGAATGAGGAGAAGGAGAAAGAGGAGAAAAGGGAAGAGAAAAAGTGGGAGAAGGAGGATAACAAGGAAAAGAGAGGGAAGACGGAAAAGAAGAACAAGAATAGAATACATAAGAAAAACTATGTCGTCAGTTTCACTTAACTGATTTCATGTGAATGCCTCTTTGACATGTACTTATGAGTTGTGCGCAAAATAAAAATGTACATGTTATATTCTTCCTTGAACCTATTGTCTCCCGCATTCTCATATAATACCTTTATTTTTTTCCCACTTATCTCTCTCTTTCTACAAGTTAGTAAGAAAATATTTACAAATCATGAATATCATTTCCTATTGTAAGAGATCGTTTCACACAAAAAAAATGTAGAGAAGAGAGGAATGTTTGGGAGAGTGTGACTGTGTGCAGGATATTATTTTTATTTTTGACAAAAAAGGCAAACGTTGTTTTTCCTTTTCTTTTTTTGTTGTGTGCTAAACGTTGTTTTTCCTTTTTTACACCATCCTAATCTTGTAGTATAAAAGGACCACAAATCCCAAGTAAACCTTAGTCCTTGGATCAAGCCCTAATATTTTCTGTGAGAGGCGAGACTCTCTGTTTCGATCGAAGATCATCAAAACAAGTTTTTCATATCAATCATTCATCGTCGTTGATCACATATCTAGAAGATGACTAACACTCGGATTAAGTCGCGGTATTTGGATGATCTTACTGATCAGGAAAGACTTCAGGATAGGTATCAATCGATTGTTCTTGTAAACTTGTTAAGGTTTTCTTTCCCCCATAACTCTCGACTAATATATGTTTTTCTTTTTCTGGATATTCAGATTGGAGTGGGAAGGTTACAGCGAGAAGAAGATGAAAAGTGATGGAAATTGCCAGGTATTGTTTCTAAAAATCCTTATAAACTCATCAAATTGATGCTTATTAATTAATCGTATCTTGATGAATCTGATTTTTCTTTTTCTTTCTTTTGTACGACTCTGTTCCAGTTCCGTGCTATAGCTGATCAAGTCTATAAATCCGCTGATTTTCACAAACGTGTTAGACAAGAAATCGTCAAACAGGTAATCAGTCAGTCTTAAAACTTTTTCTAACTTTGCAGATTGTTTTTTTCTTGACTGATGGTGACTCTTTTTTCTTCCAACAGCTCAAATCTCGTCCAAATTCTTACATAGAACATTATGGTAAAATGCAATATCATATACAATTCAAAGAGTACGTTCAGGACATGTCCAATGACTCCGAGTGGGGCGATGACATCACATTGAGAGCAGCTGCAGATGTTTATGGAGTCAAAATAGTTGTCATTGCATCATATAAAGATATACCTTCCTTTGTAATTCTTCCCAAATCTCAAAAAGAACCTGACAAAGTCATTCACTTGAGCTATCTGGAAGGGACCCATTACGATTCGATCCACTTGAAACAAGGTTAGTTTTACTTCTTCTCCATAGCATTACCGAATCTTTTCCTCTTCATAGAAATAATGTATCATTTTTATGCAGTTATTCTTCTGTCTTGTTGGCTTGTTCAGGTTCAGGTACGGGTAAGAAGAGTAAGGATAAGGATAATGAGAAGGAAAAGGAGAAGGAGAATGAGGATCTGAAGAAGGAGAAGGATAAGGAGGAGAAAAAGAAGGAGAAGGAGGATAAGAAGAATAAGAGGGAGAAGGCGGAGAAGAAGAACAAGAAGAAACTACATAGGCGATCTCACTTTTCTAATGACATGTCAATGCCTCTTTAACGAGAAGAAAATGAAAAACTCTGTCGCCAGTTTTACTTTTCTGATTTCATGTGAATGCCTCTTTTTGTCATGTACTTGCATGTGTACAAGTATTAACTTTCTATAATCCTTGGGCTGGAGGAGGTGACATACCAACTCGTTGTAGATACAAAAGTAATTATTGGGCTCGTTACGGACACTTATCAAAATCAATTATTGCATTATTCGGTTACAACTACGTGATGGAAAACAACGTGACAAAAAAAAGAAGTAAATGTAAAACNTTTTTTTTTTTTTTTTTTTTTTGTCTGCCAAGAGTGTCAATAAATACACACATTTCAACACCCACAAGTCACAACCACAAAGTTCTCCTTCATTCCTATTCTTCTCTTCCTTTACCGATCAGAGCACAAGAATTAACCGGTTATCTCTCTCACCCTCTCTCTCTCTCTCTTTCTATCATTTTATTTTATTCTATCTTCTAATAATTAGCTGTATATATATAAGCTTACTTTTGTAAACAATTACAAGACATGAAAATCATTTACTACTGTAAGAGATCGTTTAAAAAAAAAGTGTATAGAGAAGAGAGAAATGTTTTGGAGAGTGTGACTGTGTATGAGGAAAGGAACTAGTGTAGGATATCTTAAATTCTTAACCAAAGAGTGGGATAGGATTATGTGGTGTAGATGCAATTTCAGTTCGCTGTTTGAAGCTCTTAACTCCTAAGTTGGATATCATACAATATGCTTTTATCGTCATCTTTGATTTATATGAGGTCTTTCACATCTTTTTGAACTTATAACAAATTTTGACACGGTGCAGCAAAGAAAAAGCTTTGTTTTCTTTACTTGGTTTAAATATAAAATATATTCAAGAAGTCAGGTTGTCTATTGTACGAGATCGATCGTTTCACAAAATCTTTAAGAGAAGAGAGAGATGCTTGGTAAGTGTGAGCAGTTAATTGGTGTGGTGAATGTCTTTCACCAAACACACTGAGAAGAGAAGTGTGGATGCGTTTTCAGTTCGCTGTGTGGGGCGCTTATTACTGTTTTATAATAATACCATATACTTTTATTGTCACTGACCTTTATTTGTTACACCAATAATAGAGCTATATATATCATAACATCACACAATAAATAGTCTAACCATCAGTTGATTGCTCTATCTGTGGCTACGTATTTGAATAAACCTTGAATATTCAAACTTTGTTGGAATCTGATATATAAAATATAATTTAGTAAAATTTACATTAATTTTCTGAATTTGAAGACTCGAAATGGCGAAGATGTACCGGAAGCTGGCACCATGCGGTGGTGATGAAGGAGGACATGAATGGGACGACGATGTGTACGAGGGTGTAAGAAAAGTATGTGTAGGGCAAGATCTCACGCGTATCACTTACGTCAAATTCGAGTACGTCAAGGAAGACGGCCAAGTGGTAACACGTGAACATGGGAGAATAAGTCAACAGCCTCAAGAGGTATTATCCCCTTTTATTTGTCACCAATTCACATACTAATACAAATACAAAATGCCAGACTAAACGAAATGGTCAACTATATATACGATTTATCTAGTATTTTTAATTTCTTGATTGGAATAAATGATATTTTTATTTTACAGTTTCCACTTGATCCGGACGAACACATCATAGCGGTAGGGGGAAGCTACCACCGTCCAGATGTCACGGAGATGATCACATCCCTCGTCTTCAAGACCTCAAAGGGCAAACAGTCTCCGTTGTTTGGTCCGAAGTACTTGCTCCGAAGGTTGGCCGGTACAGATTTCGTTTTTGAAGATGCGGGAAAGAAGATCGTAGGGTTTTATGGACGGTCGGGTAATGCTATCGATGCTCTTGGAGTTTACTTTGAACATGACTCTTTGACAACGTCGTTACCTCTTTACAAGTTGGAAGCCCAGGGTGGTAAAAAGGGGCGTGTTTGGGATGATGGTTCTTTCGATGGCGTTAAGAAGTTGAGCATTTGTCAAGATCATTGTCGTATCACTTATTTAGAGTTCGAGTACGAGAAAGACGGGAAGATAGAGACACGTCACCATGGTGTGAAAGGAGACACACCGCTCAAGGTAATAATGGTTATAGGTCCTTGTTAGATATAAACTGTGAAATATTCAAAGATATAGTATTAACCGCAAAAGTTTATGTTCTAGTTACTTGATACAACTGTGGATTCTCTGCGGTAACGTAGTATGAAGTATAACCCTGAAACCGACTATATTAAAGTAGATAGATCCATGTATATTTTGATTCCTTGCGACAAAAGTCTTCATGAATTTTGCTTCTTGTAGCAGTTTGTGCTTGATTTCCCGGATGAATACATCAAATCGGTGGAAGCAACCTATCAGAAGTCTAACCTTATTCGCAATACCGTCATCACATCGCTAAAACTCGAAACATCAAAGTGTAAAACATCATTCCTTGGGTATGAGGTGGGTAAGAAGTTTGTGCTACAGCAAAATGATTGTAGACTTGTTGGTTTCCATGGAAAGGAAGGTGACGCTATTGATGCTCTTGGTGCATATTTTGCACCTGTTCCTTCTCCTACTCCTATGATTCGAGCCAAGAAACTACCATCGGTAGGCGGCAACGGAGGAGTTGCATGGGATGATGGTGTTTACGACGGTGTTAGGAAGATAAATGTAGGACAAGGTACCGACGGTGTATCCTTTGTCAAGTTTGAGTACATTAAGGGAACAGACTTTGTTCCTGGAGACAATCATGGGAAGAAGACATTACTCGGAGCTGAAGAGGTCATTTAAAATTTTTTAAAACAATACTCCATCCATCTGTTCCTGAATATATGATGTTTTAAAAAAATTTCTTATTCCAAAAAATAAGATGTTTTAGAATTTTTAAGGTATTTTTTGTTCATTAATACCAGCAAATTACAAACTTTAAAACCTATTAATTAAAAATAAGTATATTCTTGAATTTTTGTTGGTTAATATTTATTAAAAAGTAATTTAGATAAGAGAAATATGTATTAATTGTTAAACAATAAATGTTTCTTAATTTGTGTGAAAACTCTAAAACATCATATATTATGGAACGGAGGGAGTATAATTTTTGTTTCAACTACTTTACTATAAATTATTTACACAAATTATTTACACTTATCTTTGTTATTTTGAGCATTTTTCAGTTTGTGCTTGAGGATGGTGAATATCTCACGGCTTTGGAAGGCTACTACGATAAGATCTTAGGAGCCGAGGAACCAGTAATTATCTCTCTTATGTTCAAGACGAACAAAAGGGAATCAGATCAGTTTGGAATGGATTCCGGTGAGAAGTTCTCGCTCGGAGAGAAAGGCCATAAGATCGTCGGGTTCCATGGACAAGCTAGTGATGTTATTCACAGTGTTGGAGTCACTCTTGTGCCCATTACAACCACCACCGAGTGAAAAACATCTATACTATTAAAAGAGAAACAATTCCTGAAAATTTTAAAGTTATCTCTGTAACCAAACAAGTAAAAAAAAGCTTAAAAAAAAAGCTTATCCCTGTGTCCAAACAGCTTTAAACCCGAAATTAACATAATGACCCGACCCGAACGTGTAAAAAAAAAACGCGGATCTTTTTATTCACTTAAAATAGACAGGTGCAAATCGATTTACAACACAAAACCGGGTTTTCTGGGCAATCCATAAAAGGCCAAACATTTGAAGCTCAAAAAAGGATATACGACGGAATCAGGAACTAA
>OVBJ01001573.1:0-26657 GCA_900406535.1 Noccaea bulbosa | reverse complement strand
AGGATAGTCTTGTCGATGGAAGCAAACAGGTAGTTCTTCACCTTGTGATCCGTCACGGTCTTCTCTACTAACTCAGTCCTTTGTGGTCCGGTGAGGATCACGCTCGCCTGCCTCTGTGGTATCCCTGTCTCAATGAGATCCCACCACTCCTTAGACCTGAGCAAATTCTCCATGAGCATTGCCCAGTGCTCATAGTCTCCGTCAAACTTCGGAACTATCAACGTATCTCTCTCACTCATTTTGTGTTTGTGTTTCTCTCTCAGGTTCGCAACAAGCTCTGATACCAGTTGTTGGTTTTAGGATCAAGAGCTTTTGTAAAACAGAGAAATTTCTGAATACTTGCTTATATTAGATGAAATAGATTGGTCTCTTAAATAGACCCTACAATTGAAATCCGAAAAAGACTCAACAGAAACAGAGCACTAAGCTAACGTTTGCCAACTCCTACAAATCAGAATGACTTATTCAAACTAAAACAATCAAACCATAGACCTAACATTAAACGTCAGATCTAACATTTATTCTTCAAAAAGGAGTAATGATATAACCTATGAAAACAAAAACTGAAAAGTCTCGGTAGAAGATATAACCTATGAAAACAAAAACTGAAAAGTCTCGGTAGAAGCATACTTTTAGACAATATCAGATTGTTATAAACTTTAAAAAAAATCCTGAAAAACCTTCTTAACCCTAAATGATTAATAGTCGAAGGCTACTACGATCTTCTCTTTTTTTATGTACTTATTTTATATTTTTCTATATGTGGAAGATCTTCGTTTTCAGCTTTTACATTTTTCACCTTCTAAATGTTTTGAAGACTGTCGTTAAGAAGCTACTAATAGAAAGATAAGGAATTTTTTTTTTTTTTGGCTAAAACAAAAACGAGAAAGGTTTCAAATTTCAACAATACTAAAAAGTGGAAATTAGAAAGAGGTTGGAAAATTAAACATCGTATATTGTACGATAACTAAGAACTACTACATAATTGATAATTCATAATTTGATAACTCAGATACTAATAGACATTAAACAAACACGAAATCTAAAATGGGAAGCAGAAGACGAAGTCCTAAATTAACTAAGTGGGAAAGAGATAAAGCGATAAAGAGATAGAGAGAAAGAGGAAAGTTATGTTTTCATTTCACCCAAGTCGTGATACCACGTCACCGGGAGATGACTGAAAACAAGGCTCCTCTTCTTCAAAACCCTAAAAAGACCTAGGGGCAAGGCCGCGACCACCTCCACCAGGGACTCTTCCGAGCGTCGTGAGACGGTAACCGGTGAAACCATCGCTCGCCGGCGAGATAACCACCGGAAGATACTCGTCGGTGTGGCAGGGAAACCTCGAGTTCTTGAAATGTTGACTCAACTCTTCTTTTCCCTATCATCAAATCAGACACAGTAACACTAACTCTTAATAAATCAAACACGGAATTAAGAGTTTTCACAAACTTTAACAACTAATACACCAAACCTGAAATTATACCAACTCTTAACTTACACGAAACTGCACAACTTAACAACACTTAACTCTTGACAAATTAAACACGACATTAAGTGTTACACTTAACTCTTTACTCATAATAGATCAAACCCGACATAAATAAAAAAATGGTCAAAATAAGCAAAAAAAATTAGTAAAATCAAAAGGGAGAAGAGAAAACCAAACCTGATACTTAGCTACAGTGATTTCGCAAATCTTATTGTAGCCGGAGTTGGTCCAAAAGCAATTATCGAACTCCCTTCGAAATTTCTCCGCTGCGACAGGGCTCGTGAAGTTAACGAAAGCATAACCCAAATTTGCGTGTTTCCTGTTTCACAATTTCAAAACAATTAACACCGTTAATCATCGCCGCCGACAGTGCATTTCCTACTTCACCCAAATAAAGAAAGATTTAGCATTTACTTACACGAAATCAATCGGCAAATAAAGAAAGTCATAGGAAGAAGGGATTTGTTTGAAGTCAGCATCTTTGTTCTCTTTCCAACAATGTCTGTCTAAAATCCCCAGAAGTTTGCTTCGTCTTCGCAAGAAAAAAAGGAAAGTAAAAAAACATGAGACATTTCCAAGAGAGAGGAAAAAAAAAAAAAAAAATTACGGATTTTGAAAAGAAAAGTGTCTAACCCGAAATTGTTTGGAATGTTTCGAATCATAAGAGATGTTTTGTCACCAAAAAGAGGTTCGATTTTAACTTCTTCCGGAGGAGGAGGAGGAACAGTATTTGCCGGAGAGGAGTTTCGATTCTTGTAAACCCAGACCTTCTGTTTCAACAATCTCGGCGGAAGACATTTCCGGTTACAAAGCAAAAGATGGTAAGGCTGTCTGGGTTTTTCCGGCTTAGCATTGAATGTTTTGGCTGGCTTCTTGTAGCTCTGGTAACAACGAAAGCGGTCGTTGAAGCAGAACACAGGACGAGGAGGAGGAGGATAGAGATATTTGGGTTTTGCAGGACACGGCGGTGAGATCTTTTTAGCTCCGAAGTTAGGATAAAACTCAGGCGCTTTTGGGTTGAGAGGTACTTTTTTAGTCTCTTCCATTGAAAAAACCCTAGAAAGAAGCTTGAAGTGAGAGATGTGAAGGTTACAAGGAGAAGAAGAAGAAGAGGTGAATAAAAACAAAAGAAAAGGAGGAGAGAAGAAGCGTGAGAGGTTTTGAGTGGAACGAGGAAGAGAAGTTTCAGTTTCGGTGATTGAAAATGGGTCAGAAGGTAAAAAAAGGACAAGAAGAAGACATGACACTCGTTTGACGGTTTGAGTATGTTATTTTCGATTATTTGTTTTTATTTTATTTTAAAAAGTTTTTGCATTTAATGTTCTTCTTGTCCCAAGGCTTCTTTTGCAAAAAATGGTAGGCTTTTTATGGTCTACTGAATATTTGATCTGGCGGCGTGATTGAGAGTTTGATATCCACCGGGCTATCAACGTATTGTCGAAGAGACATACATTTCTCGATTTTTACAAAATTATGGGTCGATTGCAGCTTTTTTTTTCTAACAAAAAAAGAAATTCTCGGTTTCAATCTAACGAGAGGGATGCTTGAATTTGAAACGGTTAGAATGTGGTTTGAATTAGCAAAAATTTAAATTATTTGATTTTTAGTTGCTCTTCTCTCTTGCAATCTCACTTGTTTATCCCGTTACATATTTTTTCTGTGGATAATATGAATGAAAAAGTAAGATCTCCTCTCAAACGTTGCTCATTTGTAGTAGTTCGTAAGTCTTAATTAACAACGAAAACGTATTATTGTTATATATACTATATCACCCACACATATACTGTTAACACTAGAAGTATTTTTGAATTCAAATCAAATTAAATACATTAGTTTTGGTACAATTTTGGTTTAAGTTTTCTTTTTAACCAGAAATCCGAGTACTCCCTTTATAGTATAAAAGAACGGTTTTTTAGCAGTTAAAAGGGACCAGTTTATTTACTTTTAAGTTTTGTTTAAATGAAAAAAAAAATGAATCATATCATCAATTTTTCCAATTCAAATACTCCCTCTATTTTTTAAGATGAATTTTTTAGCTATTTTTGTTGTTCCTTAAAGATAAATTTTATAGGTTTTCAACGTACTTTTTCTTGATTAAAGTAAAAAGAAATATATTTCAATGTATTTATTGCATTACTATTGGTTTAAAGTTGTTTTGATTAAAAAAATTAATGAACTTTTACTTTTTCTTAATATGTGTAAAATATTTAGAAAATTTATCTTACAAAATGGGAGAGGGAAAATTTATCTTAGATAATAATAAATTTTTCGTTAAAATTTATCTTTTAACGATTTTCTATTCAGTTTAGGGACAGAGAATAATGTAATGATAATACTCTTCAATTATTAGAGACGATTGAATGTCAAATTACGTAATGATACTATCACATAGTGAAAAAGATACCAGGCAAGAGTAAAGTGGATTGTTTGGCGCATAATGTCTTAGTGTAGAGATGTTAATCTTTTTTTTTGTAAGTTCTCTCCATCTAGATTGGCTTATAAGTGCCCGAGTTTTAATATATTTTGTACGTTGAGGACAAAACATATTTTGTTTTGTAGAAGTAAAACATATGATAAGGGCGTTTGCAGGGAATTTTATCAAAAAAGGTATTGCATGGATGGATATTTTATAATCTTTTAAAGGTGTTTGCCGGAGAGTCTTAAGCCTTGACACAAATTGTAAAAGCTTGCAAGTGGTAAACATGATGATGGCGGGTTTGCTCGTTGTGTGTTCTAAGGATTTTTGCAGGAGAAAGAATTTCAAATAATAATGTAAGAGAAGCATTTATTACCAAAATAAGACAAAACAAAAACAAAAGAGATTAAAAAAAAAAAAAAAAAAAAAAAAAAAAAAAAAATAAAAAAAAAAAAAAAAAAAAAAAACAAAAGAGATAAGAAGTAAAATGGCAGGAAAAGATCTTCTCTTTCTTTTTCGTTTTTTTTTAGCGATAAGATCTTCGGCTTCAATGAGACGCAAATAATTTATAATATTACTCTCTGTTCCGTCTGCCTCTTCTCTTTAGGTTATGTTTTGTCTTGTTAATGATATTTGCATGCATAATGAATCTCATCGTTTATTAATTGTTTCTAGTATTATTATCATGTCTTTATTCACTGGATAAAACTAAAGCTACTTTATTGCATTGAGAGACAGAAACAGGATAAGTCACTTTGCATGTTTCGTTTCTAAAAGCTAAAACAGAGTGCCAAAGAAAACTCGATCTAAAGGCTAAATTCTGCTTCGCTTCCCCCACCGAGGTTTTAACTGGTCTTTGCATGTTTTTGGCTAAAGTCATTTGACATATCTGACTCTCTTTTGACTTTTAAATACTTATTCCGGAAGTTTTCTCTAAAATTATAATGACTCTCTCATCCACAGAATACTTCAATCAATCTTTTTATTCCACCTTTTTTGGTTAAAGATTTTCTTTTCATTCCACTTTTTAAAAAACACATCAGCCATTCGATATAGATAAAATATATATGCAACATGTCTGTGTTGGAGTAAAATACAGTCATTTAGTTTAGATAAGTCACTTGCCCGGTATATTTGTTTCGGACATGTATATATGATTATCATTTTATCGCTGATTTGTCTCCTAATTTATTTTTCAATGATTCTAGCTTATGCAACAAAAAGCTAAGGAAACAAAAGGTAAGTATTTTTATAAGAAGACAAGAAAACAATACCAACGACAAAAGAATAATATAATAGGTAAAATCCGAGTATGTGAAAGAATTTCTTGTTTGAGATATTTAGGTTCTGCTTTATCCACCTTTTTTATAGTATAATGAATTTCTTTTTTCGTTTAAGTGTTATTAAATTTATTGATTTAGTAAAACTAATTTACTTTAACGAACTTTATTCATGAAAACTGAAAAGTAAAAACATCTGAGAAATAAGCAGACTTTCTAAAATACGTACGTAATCTATAACATCATGAAACCTACAAACCTAAAACGTGGACAATAAAGGGTAGGCTTAGGTGTAATGGTAACCTATGAAGATAAACATGATGAGAAGTCTCAGTAGAAGTATGGGTTGCTGGATTTGATCAGATTATTAATCAAGGGAAAACTTCGGAAAAATAAAAATAAAAAATCTCTTAGTTCTTATTACAATTTTGTTAATCTGAGTATTAGTTTTCGTATTAAAGATTTAAAGCTAACCAAACCAAGCCAAACGATCATGTTAAGCTGATTTCAAATTTGCACAGTTCACTTTTTGGAGTATAAGAAACAATCGTATTTACATGAGACTTTACGAAGTGCAATTTTTACAGATTGGAAATTTTGAAAACTGTTTACCGAAAATTGAGAAATTTTTTAAAATATAATTTTTAGAGTGTAAATTTTTAAAGATACACTTCTAGTATATTAATTTTTAAAACTATTTTTTTTTTTTACTTTTAGTTTATAAGTTTGGATTTATTAATATTTAATTAGGGTTTAGATTTTGGGATTTAGGATTTAAGATTTAAATTTAAAATTTGAAGATTAGATTTTAGGGTTAACATTTTTTTACTTAATAAAAAAGTGTAGTTTTGAAAATAAATATTCTAAAGATGTAATTTTGGATGTACTTCTTAAATTCCCCCCTAAAATACATTTTTTGGCAGTTGGATGGGAAAAATACTAGCAGCAGAAGACATAATTAAAGGCGTTTATTTTTTATTTTTTGGGTCAACAAACTCTATATAGTTAAAATAGAAAATGATTTTAATAGATAAAAGTAAAGTTTTGCATCCCAGAAAAAATGAAAAATAAAGGTTTTTTCACAAATTTTGATTTTGTTTTTCCTGCCGGGTTTAGTCTTCATTTTTTTGGATATATCAAACAGACACTTTTAGAAGTGTCAATACATTTCTTTTGGCAGTTGAATGAAAAAAATACTAGCAGCAGAAAACATAACCAAGAGTGTTTCTTTTTGTTGTCAACAAACTCTATACAACTAAAAATGATTTTAAAAATAAAGTTTTGTATCCTAAAAAACAAAGGGAAATTTCAAAAATACATATTTTGAGATATCAATTTTAAAAACTACATTTCTAGAATGACTATTTTCAAAAATATACATTTTTCATTGAGTAAAATAACTCTAAACCCTAAAATATAAACTTCAAACCCTAAAATCTAACTTTGAATCCTTAAATTTAAATCCTAAACCCCAAAATCTGAACCTTAATTAAAGATTAGTGAACTCAAACTTATAGATTAAAATTATGAAAAAGTGTAGTTTTAAAAATTACTACACTAAATGTGTATTTTTAAAAATTTACATCCTAAGATGTGTATTTCCTAAAAGTTAGATTCAAGGAATCGAATTTCAGTGAGATAATGTAGAAAGGGATAACATTTTAAGAGGTTCAATGTTTCACAACATTTCAGATTTTATTATGTTCGGAAACTCAATATAGACTCATATAGCATTAAAAAAAAACTTTAAACGGGAGAAATAACTTCAAAATATCATGATACATGAATTCGCTTGTATTTGCCGGTATAAATTTTTTGATGTTTAAATGTCTGAATGATGTTTGTTTAGAGTGATTTTTGAGGTAGAAATAGGGCTAGGATTACTTAAATTAAAGGATGGTGAAGTGAGTCAGGGCGTGACCAAAACATGAACATTACAAGTGCTTCTCCCCATACTCTAGTCTAGTGGATCGTATAATTACTTGTTCGGACGGATCCAAAGACAACAGTCACATACCTCAAAACCGTCATTTACAAATCTCTAGTGCAAAAAAACCATCACTCATAGCAACAGTACATGAACAACTTCTCTTCATTAATCCTTCCGTTCTTTTATACTGTTATGTTTCAGCTTAACTATGATTTCTCTCTTCTTTTTTTTCCCTTGTTAGGGACCTCACGAAGCCCTGTATTCCATTGTTTCCACCACAAACTCCCTCTAGTAGGGGACAAAAGAATGACGTGTAAAAGAATTATAAACCCTTGAAGAAGACAAGAACAGAACAAACAAAACAAAAAAAATGATAAAATGGAGTTTTCTTCCTCCCTCTCTCTTATGTAATTTGGTTTCAGTTGATGGATTGTTGAACTTGGCCAAAGATATCAGGACAATCATCCCAACGACCAGAATCTCGAGCTTCCCAATAACCTCCAACGTATCGGTAAGTCTCAGATTCTCTCTCTTTTCTAAACCACTTTGGTTTCCAACCTCTCTCTTGCATCTCCCTCGCCTGTCTTTGTCTCTGTTCCAACCTCAACTTCTCCGCGTTTCCCATTTCAAACTCTCCTTTCTCCAAATGCCTCTGGTCCGGTCTAAGTCTTGAATCCGTTGGCGGCAACTTCTCTTTTAAACCAGGCGTGAGCTCATTCAAAGTCATCCCAAACCGTGTTAGATTATACCTCGTCGGGTTCTCAGGAGCTTTGTTTCGTTTCCACAGAAGATGTGATTCGTTCGCTTTCCCTTGATTACCAATCATCACATAGTGCATACTCTCATCCCATTTCCCAAACAGCTTAGCCACTGCTTTACCGTTCTTGTCTTCTACTATACCTTGGACTTGATGAGGATTTCTGTCGATCATCATCGACTGTTCCTTGAATTTAAGTTTACACGAGTATTCACCGTTGCCTTCGATCCGCATTGTTCCGTAGTGATCACAGTACAGTTTACCAAGTATGAGATTGTAGATTGATGAAGTCACCTATATATATACATTGAGCAGAGGTGGATAAGCATCATATCATCATCACAAATGGGTTACTTTTGTTCTGTTGAGTAAAAGAACCAAATACCTTACTCCACTGCACATTTTCACCATCATCAAATTGCAGAGTCAACACACCAATAGGATCGAGCTGGATCGATCGACCCCAGAATTTGCTCTTCAAATTGCTATCTCCCCAGAATTTCCATCCTGTGCCATCACAGTGACATGCCACAATCATGGGGTGATGACTCACCTGACAACAAAATTCACCAGACAAGTTAAGTACATTATTCTTAAGCCAAAACTAAATGAGTGAAGCTTGTATAACCTTTTCCGAGAAAAATCGAAGGCCTTTATCTGGATAGTCAGCTTCATATGTTTCCCCTAACATTGGATTAAAAGGTTTGCAGATTCTTCCTTCGGTTGATGCATAACCAGATACAGCAAAAGCAGCAACATTCAGAATCCTCATGAGGTTATTGCCCTGAAAAGTTTCATACGCTGAGCAAAATCATTTCACAAAAGAATTCAACTAAAAAACCAGTCGTTTGCAGATTTTCTTAGTACCCTTTTCCCCCATTCAGATGCCCGGTCAAGAAGGTACGAATACTCCAAATCCTCAAAGCATTTCTGTAGAGAAGATAGTGGCTCGTTGAAGTAAACAGGAAGACATACTTTTGTGAGATCCTTGCCAATGTTGTCCTTGATCATTGACCAAAGACTAACACTTTTCTCCTTTTCCACCGGATCAGGCAGTTTCTTCCGTCGTTTGACGTGAGGATAGTTGAATCCAACAGACTTGATGGTAGGATCAACTTCGTCTTCTGACTCAAACCCATTGTTAACCCCATCATCATCTGAAGAGAATGATGATGTACGAAAAGCAGATCCAATACTTTTGAAAGAAGTTGAAGAAAGCGAGTCACACGTATCAATTTCCTCCTCGGCAGCATCAACCCGTTCATTATCATCGTCGGATTCACTAGCAGTTCCTTCTTCTGAGATAAAATGGAATCAGGAAGATTAACGACTCTACTCAACAGAGTTAAACAGAAAACACTTCCGGAGTTCTGATATCTTAAATCAACCTGAGCCTCCGTTGTCAGCTTGTCGTTGACTCTCATCTACAACAGTGTTCTCCAGGTCTACTTTTTCTGTCTAGACAATGGCGTGGAGACAGCAATTTCTTAGCCGGAAAGAAAGAAGAGACAATGACAAACAAAGATGCTATTCAATATAAAATGGTGGAGTTTTTGAAGGTACCTCTAGTTGTCTGAGAGTATCAATGAGAAGCCACTGCTTCTGTTTGAGAAGCAAAAGCTGGCTCTGAAGTGCAGAGAACTCAGATCTGGTGATTTGCTCGCAGTCGTGAATGGCCGACTCACTCACTCCTTCCTCGGCCAAGCGCAGCCTAAGCTTCTCCATGGAGATGCCTAAGTTGTCGGTGGGTGCCATCAACTCGCAGTTTGACATTCTTGGGAACATATCTTTAACGGCTTGCAATGCCTCCATCCACGCTGCTCGGTCCTCTCTCGTCTCCGCACGTAGGTGAAGCCTCTTGGTGCCAGTGAATATCGAAAACCTCTTGTCATCTGATCTACTCTCCCGAATCGACGAAACCTATACCCATCAAATCATCGTAACTGCATTCAAGATCCAATCGTAACTGAATATATATAATCTCTTTGTTTCCTCTTTGAGATATGGAGAAGCAATTTGGGAAATGAAACATAAGAGTTTGTTCCATTAGATAATGATCAAATTTTACATCATTCATATCATTCAATCATCAAAACTGCATAAAAGGTCCAATCGTACAATATAAAAGAAATTTGGGAAAACTGAGCAAAGAATCTGTTCCATAAGAGTTACAATTTCTCACTGACAAAGCGAATCTAGAGAAAGATGATCAAATCGCACCTTGAGATGGACTTCCCCGAATGGCTTGCGGCGGAGCTGGTGAGTGGCGTGACGGTTATTCCTGGAGATCATACGAGTGGACTCATCTCCGATCACTTTAGATCCTTTCTCAGTCTCACGGCTAACAAGGATCTTATCAGGTCCATGGATTTTGTAATACGAAAGCACTCCGTCCTGCAAAACGAACCATCTAGGTCTCCATCCTTTCCCATAGTTCACCCATTTATACAGTATCCCAGCAATCGCATTCCCGGCGATATCGTTAATCTTAACATCCACCGGCGCTTCCCTCGCCGCGGTCGGTAAAGTCAGCACACGCCGATCGGAGGAGACGACGTCGCTGTGGTGGTTAAACGAGAGACTGTGGAGGAGATGGTGATTGGACTGACCGGGGTGGTTATATCGTTGTGAGGCGGATCGGGTGATTAACGGCTGGGATCTCGCGGAACCGCAAGGAGTTCCCGGTGAGGCGGCGTACATAGAGAGCGAGGGTTGCTCCGGTAACGGCGTGGAAGGAGTATGATCGGAGATAGTAGAGGCACAACAAAAAGAATGCATGTGGACTAAGAGAAGAAACGGCACATGGAAGCGCCGTTGGAAATCGACTACAGCGCGGCGGTGAATGACGGCGGTTACGGTTACAGTTACGGCGGAGGAGTAACGAATTCAAAGTTTCTAATAGAAGCTTTTTAGAGAGAGAGAGAGAGAGAGGCAGTTGCTGTAAATGGGTCAGAGGAGAAGTTCGGTAGGAACAGAGGAGGAGTTAACCGGAAAAAGGCAAGCTTAATTTTTACTTATTATTTTTATGATTCTAATTTCTCAAGTTCTGCTGTTTTTTTTTTATACTCCTCGATTTACTTAAAAAGAGGGGTCCGTTGAAAACGGTGCCGTAGTGGCTGCTGACGTCGCGAGGAATCTAAGAACAAGTCACTTCTTGATTTTGTTTTTATCTGCGTGCCAACAGCGAATCATTTAGAAATATCAAATATTTAAAAAGAAAAAAATACTCAAACATACAAATTTGTCATTAATACCTGATAACAAATTGTAATATGTTTCTAATAAATAGGAAAGCAAGAGGTTATTCTACAAGACCCGCGCTCAAAATGTGTCTTTCGCAAAATCCATAATTTGGCCACAATATTTACCATGGCTCTCTTAGGTCCTCCGTGTAAGTTTGAGATCTCGGCCATTAAATAGGTTCTTAAATAGTATGCNTTTAAAATTTTTTTTTTTTTTTTTTTTTTTTTTTTTTTTTTTATGCATTCAAATCTTAGAAGTTAGAATCACTCTCAAACAATACTCATTCGAAACCAAAATTATTAAGTATGAGTACATTGTTCATATGAGTTCTGCTCTTATTGCTTGACTTTTATTTGATTGATATGGCTTTTTATTTGTCTTATGTACTAGTTTTAAATTTATGTCTAATTAAATGGTAAAGCGTGATTTATGGACATTATCCTCGTGATCAAACAATTGCGATCCTATCTTTTTTTTGGTCGGATTATTAGCTTTCTATGGTTCGTCTAATTGATATCATTTGTGAATTTGAGACTCGGGCAGCTAGGCATTCAACAACGTAACGTGACCACAAAAGTCCATTTTAGAAAACAAAAACTAATTCAACAAAAGAACCTATACTTGTTCCACTAACCAATCTGAAGACTTGGTTAACCAACTGTTCAGTATGCTCTCATCTTTGAACTTCATTTATTTGAATTTGGTTTGATAAACTAATGTCAGATAAAGGCGATAATACACTCATACTTAATCATTATGCGTGACCTTAAACCTCCAATAGATTAACAAACAAACTGTGATTTTACACCTAATGATTAAGTATGAGTGTACTGGAAATTAACTACTAAATCAAACTAACGTGGACCCCTTTAAGATTTGATTTCATTTTTATATTTCTATTTTATAAATATATACTACAAAATATGGGTCCCTTGTTCTAACTTCTTTTTTATTCGTTTGACTGAAACCACAAGGACAAATCTAAATCGTACATATAAAACTAACAAAAGAAAAGTTTCGAAGTGGAATATGAAAAGGCATTATATGGTTCTATTAGAAAAGGAGCACAATTTGTTTCCCAAATATACCACCAATGTTCCATTAAACTAAGAATACGAATTCTTACAATCTTACTACTGGATTTTTTTTCATTAATTGTAATCACCTTTTTAATATAGCATAAGAAATCCCAAGAATATAGAAGAAAATAATTGAACACGAAAATTCAAAACGATGCTGAATTTCCTCTTAGTTGGTCTAACTTGCAAATATTCCCATGATTGGTTTGCTTAAAGTTATGAGATTTCTATTCAATATACTTTATAAAAAAAAGGAGATTTATATATAAATTAAATTCTAGACTTGGGTTCACGTCGTTCGACACTTTACAAATTAGAGCTGCGCCTGCATGCCAACCAATCTCCTTTAACATTATTTCATCAATGCTATTCCATCTGTTCCTTATTATTTGATATTTTGTAGTTTTCACATAGATTAAGAAATAATTAATGTTTAATTATTAATATATTACTTTTAAATTTTAAATAACTATTAATAAAAATTATAAAATTATCTTGAAATTCACATTTTTGTTGTATTAGTTAACCAAAAATACATTTAATAGTCTAAAACATCAAATAATAAAGAACAAGTAAAAAAAACTAAAACATCAAATATAATGGAACAGAGGGAGTATAACTTTACTTCTTCAATTTTAAATTAGGAGAAATTGTAAAAAAAAAAACTTTGTTATAGGCGTGGACACGTTAAATGTTCCCGTGTGCTCCTTCTCTTCTCACCTATATTCTGAATCTTCCGATCATTCTTCTTTTTGGTCTTCAATCTCACGTTCTTGGCCAAGACCTTGGTTTGTTGTTGGTGTTAAAGAGTTGTAAAGGGCGTCAGCGATTGGGCCTGCTCCAGTTGGAGCCCATTATGATGTCGAACTTAATAAGAGGGATAACATTTAAGCAAACCAATTGGTTCAGGGACGGAAAATCTAAGCTGACGTGGCTAACCACAATATATATTTGAAATGGTCTTAGTCGGAAAACTCAAATGCACATGGGACTTTGCCAATGGTCTTGAGACGCTAACTCACAAGAAAACAACAAACTTTTCGAAACTAATATTTAGTCGTGTCCATGGTGGTAACACGAACATCTGCTTCCACCAGAAAAGATGCTGCAAGAAATCTTCCTTGGATCATATTTTTCTTCGGACTAGACCTTTGAAAAAGTCAAAACTGTAGTTGAACATATACACACAACTCCATATTAGCTTTAACATGTAACAATATCCGTAAAACATTTGTTAGCCATTTTAACTAAAACTTTCAAAGATTTACCTATTGCCATCAGGGTGAAGCTCATACATTTGATTATCATCTCCAATAGCAAGCAAATATCCAGAACTTGTCAAACCCTAGAGATTACAAAAAAAGAATTAAACACCAACAATTATCTTTTACGGTAATTCGAAACTGTATATTTGTATATAACCAATCCATACCTGGACGGTGACAGCATTTTGAACAACTTGGTCATTGATTTTTTCTTCAATGATCACTCTTTGCTCGCTGCACATGGTAAGTACAATTTGTATCCTCAAACTTCAATGTGTAATGTATAAAGAAATTTTGATGCAGCCACAAATCAATAAAACTATGTAAACAATAACATAAATTATTGGTAAGTAACAAAAAAGCTTGTTCTTATCTTTAAGAGCTCTTAGTTTACTGCATTTCAATACTTCATTGTAAAAGTCGTTTTAGCCAAAAAAAAACGTGTAATAATGCATAGTCAGAAGACATATCGTTTTTTACCTGTGAAGCCATGTCCTGTAGTAAAGCTCCTCGAGAGATTTAAAACCTGTATAAGTGGAATGCGATCACATAGAAATGGGCTCATGAGGGTCTCAAAACTAGATTATCATCATTTCTCTTACTTCCATCTCATCAAATCTTGTTTGGACGCGTACAAAGAAACATCCAACTAAAATCTTGAAGCAGAATCCGAGATGACAAGTGTAACAATTACCTTGGTCGATGAAGAGATGGAAGAATTTCTCGAATTTATTAAAGAAAGCAGCAAGAATCTCTTCTCTTTTGAGTAGGTTCGATGCAGCAGGAGACATGTCTTTCAGTACCGCATTCAAGCACGTGGTCGGTTGCTCGTTGTCAACATTCAATCCCACACCTGCCACAAGAAGGAACAAGGAATGAGTAAGTTTTCATCGTTACTCGCAACACTTAGTAAAGAGAGTAATGCTTATTATTACCAACACTGACATGGAACTTCTTTGATCTGTATGTAGAGGTACACAAAATGCCTCCAACCTTAAGGCCATTCAAGTAGAGATCATTCGGCCACTTTATTTTCACATCAACGTACGGCAAACCCTGAAAATCATCAAGAGCGAAGCTCAGAGATAATAATATCTAAATGCAAAGGGATCAAGAAGCAGAATCAAATGAAGACACCTTGTTGTCACAGACATGTTTCACTGCCTCAGTAACAGCAAGTGATACCACATACTGTATCAAAGGCACGATTCGACCATCTTCCATTTCTACAGTGAAAGAATACATAAGACAACCCTTTGGAGACTCCCACACATTCTTTGTCCTCCCTGCCATATTCGTCAATTACTTACTACTCACGGTTTTCGGATTTTCGGATTTCTGATGAAACCCTTACTTACCTCGACCCTTAAACTGAATATCCGTGACACAAACGGAACCAACCAGAAGCTCAGAGAAGTTACTGAAAGAAACTTGCAAAAGATAAACAGTGAAGGACTTAAAAAAAAAAAAGGAAGAGACCAAATCGATCGCACGTGAAAAAATAAAAACGCTTACTGAGAAACAACATCATGAGTGGAAGACAAGCGTGGAGACCAAATGAGAAACCGACCAAACCGATGAGTTGAGATGGAGTTCATAAACAGTGAAGGACTGAAGGAAGCATCATCATCATCATCTCTAACCAAATCCTTCATCTCAGATTCCAAATAGAGTGAAACTTGAGTATTGTCTGGGAGTTTAAGCATGTTACTGTTCTTCAAGCTCTTTGCTAAATCAGTTTCCACAGAGGACTTCCCACATAAAACCAAGCTACACGAACCAACGCAGTCCATAGCTAAAAACAAACAAAACCGAAAAGAAAGTTTCAATCTTTTTATCACACTTCTGACGGAAATTGTATTGGAACATAACTGTATCAATCGAATTTCGTTTTGTAGATTTGACCAAAGCATAGCAACAACAAAGCCACTAGCATCCAGTTTCAAAACAAAGAGGAGAATAGTTTTCCAATTGAAAATGGTTCGAACCTGCGACGGAGAAAGATCGACGCCAAGGCTTTGTAGAGAGAGGAACCACCGCCGACGAGATGAAACGCAACAGTTGCATAAGCGTGCGTATACAGAGAAGCGTCGCTTCCGGACGGAGAAAACAAGACGATGTCTTCCAAAGGGTAGATGATACCGGCCGGTTAAACCGGTTTAGTACGATCTGGTTATTCCGGTTATAGTTTAGAAAACATGTGCTCTCAATACTCATAATCTTCAGACAAATCACTATTAAGTATTAAGTATTAACTCGTAGGACCATGAGACAAGTAATGTTACAAAAAAACATTTAGGTCAAAAAAAAGTTCCACCAGAGAAATGTAAATTTCTATACACAACGTAAGTAATGAACAAAAGATACAATTTAAGTAGGTAGATAAAAATCACACACTTGGCCTTTTTTTTGTGTGCGTGTGTGATTGTCCTCTAAGTCCTACAAAGACCAAAAAACAGCAACACAGCTACAATCCTAAAGAACTTTGTTTACACTTTTGTGAACTCAGTTTTCCTCATAACAAGAATCTCCTCCGTATCTGATCGCTCAGCTTCAAGTGCACACAAGAAAAGAAACGTTCAGGACTTAGGGACAAAGCTTCAGTGTAAAAGGATCCAAAAGACTATAATAACAGTCTCGCGGAACTGACGAGGTTGGAAGTTGGATGAAGAGCTCCAAGACTGTGAACAGTTGAAGAGTTGGAAGACAAATGGAAGATGCATTCGCATTCGGGTAAAGGGTACGTGTAAACAGATGTTTTACGGTTGATCTTCCTCAATCTCGGTACCATCACTCCCTTCCTATCGCTTTCCCCTAGCATCACTTTCATCTCCTTCTTGAAATCTTCCCACCTGTTCAAAGTAGATAGAGATATTCAAGAGGCTATTTTATTTTATTTTATAATGGATGGATGGCGAGCTCTCTTTCTTTGATTCTTTACCTGATATCCACGTCTTGAAGAAGGAGAACGAGTTTGGGCTTATCGGGTATGACAGTTTTAGCATGTCCACCGAAGAGGAATCTCCGATGTCCCATCAAGAAATGAGGAAAGTTTCCACCTTGAGTTGTCACAAACACTTGGCTTAACAAGCTCACCGTGTAGTCTAGCGCAGCCATTCTCGAAGAATATCCTTCAAATGGGGCAAGCTCCTCTGGGGTTGCAAGAGACTCTTTTGTGTAGAGGCGTGGAAACATTTCCCGGAGAGGAGCCAAATGTTTCTCAGGTTTGTAGATTCTCCCCGAAGCCAGATATATCGATGTTTTGTTATCAAATCCCATACCGCGAAGCATCATACCAACCTATGAAAACACAAAAAATTCTCAATAACCGGGAAAATGTCTCTTTTAAGCTAAAAGCTGAGGCTCAAATGTGAATACCTCTAACGGGGTAAGAGGACATTTGCCATTAACGCGGTTAAGGTCAGGCCTAATGACACGGTCTCTTCGTTTGAACTTTCCTTTCCAACTTTTCTGTCTAATCACATCCATTTCAGATTTCTCTGCTCTTCCTCCTTCGTAGAGACAGCATGAGAAGGCCACCATGTCCTAAACACAAAAGACGACTTCTTTTGTTTATTTATCTTGTCTCTCTCTCTCTCTCTCTCTCTCTCTCTCTCAAGAAAGCTAAATTAGTAACTAACTAACTAACTTACCTCCTCAAACCGGAGGTGGACGGAGACATAGTTCCCACCGGTCTCTGAGCTTTTCTCAACCATCCGATCAACCAACTTTTCAGCTAGTGTTGATATAGGAGATGAAAACTTCAGCGCTTTGTAATTAGCTATGCACCTCAAAAGTTGGATATACGGCGGAACACTCATCGCCAATCTATTTGCGAATGGAGATATCCGTATAACCCTGAATTGGATAAAAGGAAACAATGAAACAGATTCAAAGATTAGGTAAAAAAACATACGTACGTACCCATGTTCCTTTAAGACAGGATAGACTTGCGCGGTATAGTAGTTGACAGCAGCCCAAGCTTGAACGCGAAGAGTAGGGATACTTGTAAGGTTGTGACTAAAACGGCTCATTACCTCATCCGGAACATGTCTCACGATCTTCACATAACCTTCGAGGCTCGATACGAAGTGATCTTCATCATATATATCCCCAAAGTTACTGCCACATATACGCATTTCTTAGTCTAATACACTTATCTTTTATGTAAGTAAAGACTTGACGAAATTTTCTGGCTTCTTTTCTTACCTTGAATCCTTCCAAATGGAATGAAACTCGAATTCGGGTATGACTAAGACTGCGTTTAGGAGTCCAGCAACAGCCACAGCATTGCAAATCTGGACCAATCGGAAAAAAAAAAAATAAAAAAAAAAGACGACAAGTTAGGACTTGTTGTACTTTAAGGATCAATTTGTTTTTTTTTATCAATAAGAGAAGAAGAAAGTGATACCGCGGAACGCTGCTGATTAAGACCGCCGTTTGCCTCCACGATCAAGTAACCGCTAGGTGTAATAGGAGATGATTCTGGGAGATTTCAACAAACACATTGTGCTCAATGATTTGAAAATTGATTTTTTTTTTTTAGCGATCCCAGATACAATCTAAGGAAATTGGTTTTGGCTCCTTACCTCTGTTAAGACCAAGATGTGATGAAACTGTTGAATTCGGACAAGGTTTTGGCGTTTTTGGTCTTCTTTTGTATTTCCACACTGAAGAAAACTGGACCAAAAAAAAGCAACAAGCTTTAGCAAATTAGAAACTAAAAAACGGAATTTTTTTTTAATACTGTAAATACCTCAAGAGCGGTAGAATTGTCAGAGAGAATGTCATCGCGGAGTTTCCGGTAAATCTCGGGGCTCCGATAAACAGACCCGGGAACATAAACCCACCCGACGAGACCCGAGAAAGGACCGACACACATGAGAAGCCCAGAAGCGTAAATCATTGGAATGAGAAGGAAGTAACGGAGATTTCTCCGGTGAGAGAAAGAGGAAGCTCTGGACAGAGTTTGCCGCCTCTGACGACGGGGTACGCGGCGGCTCGGAGATAAAGGCGGGCTTGGAGACTCGCTTCTGCACCCATTATCGCTACCTACAACGCCATTACTGCTATTCGGCTGATGGTGGATTTTGCTTTTCATTGGAGACGAAAAGCTTCTGTTTTGTTTTTTTTTTTTTTAATAGAAATCGGTGAGCTCGAGAAGGGTAATGTATCAGAGAGATCTCATGGAGGAGCTACAAGAGATATGTTGGGGAAGAAGATGGATCTGCGGAAACTTCAGTACATTGAAAGAGTTCTTTTCTGGTCTGACGCACAAAGACAGTGAGATTCTTAAAGGGACGAAACATGATTACAGTTAAGAATAATAAATTAGTCACTTTTAGATTTTTTTTTTCCTTCTATTGTTGCCTTGTTGGTTCTTTTGATTTTTATTTTTTCTTGTCAAGGTCGTTTTAAGTCCAGCGAAATGAAATTTGATAGTAATCATTACTCTTAGTTTAGCTGATTTTTTTTTTTTTCTGTTTTATAGTGATTGATATTCATTTTTTATAAAAATATTACAGAATACTTTTCAATAATTTTTTGCTTATTTTAGGAAGTAACAATTCTCCAATAATGGGTTATTTAAAATTAAATGATAAAACTGATAATTTAAATAAGAAATAAATCAGAAAAAAGTATCTCTCAGACTTTTCCAAAAATCAGAGTGGACAGTTTTTAAATTTATCGTTTTCTGAGAGGATTGTTTTTATAGTATATAGACAAATTGATTGTCATACAGTCGTTTTAGTAATAAGAATTCAACATTTCTGGAACGTGTAATTTTTTTTTTTTCAAACATCGCTATTTTTAAAAATATTGAAAAACATCAAAAACAAAAAAATATTCGAAAATGATTTTTGGGATCTACAACTTGTAGACTACGGCTAAATAAGTGGGTACATGGATGGAATGGGCGGGGAGGGGATTATTCGCCAGAGAGCGACGTTTTCTTAGATATTTGGTAATTGGTAAGGTTAAACAAACTCGACCATTAGAAGATAAACTTAGTTAAACTTTCCGTCTTGTTTGGATTCAGTTTTTTTTTTCTGTCGGCTTTGGGTTGCCAAGAGGTGTTTGTAAGGCAATAAGCCAAAAATAATATCAGGAGATAAGATAACACTCAAGTTATATTTTTAGAAAAAGATAAAAACACTCAAGTTATAATGGAGCAGCATGAGTTTTTGAGTGGTGAATACGTCTTCGGCGGAATTCAAATCGTTAGGAAATACCTTTTTTTTTTAAGTGCTAGTAGTGCAAGAAAAAAAAAACTTAGATATATATTGTACAAAGAAAAAGTCTTACGAAAACATAGATAAGTAAATAGTATAGTAATTTATTAGTACAGTTAAGTAGGTACGATATTATGCCATTCCAATTATACCAGTTAAAGTATTACTTTAAATTTTTGTATAGTTCCACCTTATTCTAAAATACTAGAAAATAAGAAAAGAATGTGATTTAGGTCCGTGAAGAAAAGGTGGCTACATAATGCATAGATCGGTGGAGAGAAAAAGGTACACTAATATTTTGTCGTATATTTTAGCTATTAGAGTATTAGTAGACGTAATTTATTTACAGTTACACATACCTACTTTTTTTTTAGTTGAATACACATACCTACTTGATTTTAGGAAAAAACAAACATACCTACTTGATTTTAGTAGACATAAATATAAATATCGATAGGTTATCACTAAACTATCTGGAGCAACATAGATCACGATAAACAAGTGATATAAGATCAAGGGTATGGTCATATAAGGAACAAGAATGAGATGAGCAATTGGCCGAAAGACATTCTTTGTTAGATCAAGAAATGGTGATAAGCCAATTGGCCGGAAGGCTCTCTTTGTCTGATCAAGTCGATGGATTGATGAACGAGTAACAAGATGGATGAAACAACACAGCTTGAGACAGAGTCATGATAAGTGGAGTGTGAACTCAAAAACAAATGAGAAATCTCCCGATGTTCAAGAACTCGGCGGTTGTACTTTCAGAGAAAAACAAGTATATTTTATCGATTTATAATCAAAGTTGTGTGATATATAGTCCAGAGATCGTTTAAGGTCAAAACTCAAAAAAATCAAAACACAAAACAATACAAGAAAAGGAAACAAACTAAACGTAAACTTAAACTATTCTTATATTAAAGCACAAAATATAAGTAAAAAAAATTATGCAAGAAGGAAAATTGTGAATTTAGTGGAGCTATCCTTTTCCTTGAATATTATCAATTTGAATGATGATAATGGTTGAGTCCAGATGAGTCTTCACAAAAGGCTATGCTTATTTGGCTTGTTCTTGATCAATTCTTTTTGTCTCTTCTTAATCTTGATCTCTCATAAGGTGGTCCATATCTTTTAAGCTTGTTTGGAGAAGCAAGTGTACACGGCCTTGTTGAACTCCTCTCTGAGTTTTCTTGGGTATGATCTTGTTTTTGATGGATTCTTCATGTTTGGTATAAGATCACTTTGGGGTGGCCTTGGGTTGATGCTTACTTTGATCAAAATTCTATTATACTTACTTAATTCATGTGGTTTAAAAAAAGTTTGTATTGTTATTGATATATAATTGATTGATACTGGCTCTTTCAAACTAGCTTCTTGCCTTGATATAGGACACTCGCTGGTATGACAAACAAAAATAACTTATAAAACTCATACTGAAAATAAAACTACCTAAATTTCTGTTAGCGAAAACAAGAAGCTAGAACTAAATTTGAACTTTGAATTGTGAAAGTTCTTTTAGCTATTTAATTAACTGGTCAAAAGTTTTATGTTTTTGCATTAGATTATGAGTTTGAATTACAAAAAAAAATGAAGATGAAAAAACAAAAATTAGAATGTTTGATACCACAATACTTGATTTAAGATGATAAAATTTTGTTTTATAGAAAATGCTGACTCCATGTATGGAGGAGAGAATGTGCCAAAGGCTTGAAACTTCAACGGTTTAGAAAAAACAAACACAAAAAACAAAAACAAATAATTTGAAACTTCAACGGTTTAAGGGCTTAGCCGAAAATTCGTCTATTAAAATCCACATGGGACCGTGATATTATATGAGTGGTCTTCAAGTGTTTTCCTCTTCTAGTCAAAGCTCAGCCGTTTGATGAAGCAAACGTGGGATACCCAATAAATCGGGGAAAGCGAGCAAAACCTCATGTCTCTTCTTCTTATTATATACTACTCTTAGCTTTGGATTACCTAAATTGTCCCAGCAATCTCAACGGGAAAGGTGGACTTTGTAAGGTTAATTAAGTCCGAAAACCTTAAAATAGCTGGATGGTGATGAGGAGCACGCTAATTAAATTCCCTTAATTCATGAAAATACTTTTCTATAACCCCACTTGCAAAAAGAAGTATTATTTTAACTCATATCGTGATTTTATAGTTTTTTTTAATAATTATCCAACTCGTGAATGTGTACAAACATCCATTCATATGCATGTTAGTGTCTCATGCTGATGGGATATAGCATATGTTGTATATGTGTATGAATTATGATTATGTTTTCGATTCTGTTATGGTTGTGACTTCATCAGGCGTGATCGTCGGGATTATTATGTGTATATCACGTGAGACCGTGCCTTTTTAGGAAGTTATATCTTATGAATTTCAAGCGGGATTGATCTAATACTTATAGTAATATATATGAGAGCATATCAAAGATATGGTATTAGTAGTTGGAACACTATACTACAAAAGTAAAGTATTAGTTTGAACACAAGTACACAACGCAGCTCAATGCAAGCTAAAATTTATCCGACTCAACGTGAACCGATCGATCCAATCAAATATTTATTTTGATCTAAAATTGGTCCAATGTAAAAAATAATAAATATTAGTCAATCCACTAATTACAAATGAAATTTTTTGTTTTTTTTGATAAGGGATGAAATTTTTTGTTCAGTCTAGCATTCTAAATTTCAAACGCTAATAAAAAAAAAAAATAGCAGTGATTTATTATATTAACCTTATCTCGAACACCAGTTTAGAAAACGAATTTTTGCATTCACTACGCCATTGTTACTGGTAATTACCGACTGCCAGTATTCACTACGCCATTATTATAAGTTTAATTTGTAAATTATGTTAGTCAACAACACAAGGAGACAACCCAACAAACGACTACAAACACCGTCTCGCAAGTTTATAATCCTTTCAATTTCGAAGTTGTACACCCTTTCAAATATAGAAGTCATATTGCCGAAAATATATTGTTGTTGTAACCGGCTAATAATCGATTTGGATGTTAATAAATTTTCTTAACAAAGAAACCGGCAAGCAAACTTTTCAAACTATTTCAGACCAATTGAATAGCCATCACAATGTTGGGAGTAATAGTTTTGGTGGGCAACATGAACACTGTGGTGTGAGTGAGAAGAAAAACAAGGGAAAATACTATGTGATGATTGTAGGATTGGTAAACAAGTATTTTGATTTAAAAAATAAAAATAATTGGACCGAGATAGGAGGCCGGACCTGAGATTTCTTGGGTCTAATTTAGAATTCAATTTTGAGATCTCAAAATTAGATTTATTTGTGTTTTGTAAGCTAAGATAAAAATAAAAATAAAATAAAAGATTGAACTTTAAAATTTACAAAAAAAAAGTCGAAGTCCCATTCAAAAGAATTGTTTGAATGAGTTCATGTCCGGGTCTGGATGGGACCCACAACCCGAGAGAGGATGTAAGAGCGTGATGGAGATAGGAGAGGTGTGTTATATTATGTTTTAAACTTAATGGCATATATTTGGGTCGACTTAGATAGAATATTTATAAAAGATACGAACTATATACTATTGTCTTAATTTGGTATTAAGGGATTAGTGCTCTAATTTTGAAGAGATGAGATGTAGTTGGGATAATATGCTTGAAGCATGTGATTCGATGTTTCTTTTTGTGGATGGTACACTTGAAGTTTGTAGGCCATATATATCTGTTCCCTAAATGCACTTGTCCACTTCTTTAATTCCTCTTTAGTTTTCACCAACCAACCTTGGATCATTTGTCTTTGCTCTTCAATATATAATGTATCAACCATCGATATATACAGATGACATCTAATTACTACAACAACAATAATCGATCTCGTATACACACCATGCATGTGTCGACACCAAAACTATAAGAATGTCTGCGCAAAGGCCATTTTATGAACACAGTATAAATTTATTGGCAATCCATAACAAATAGTTACAACGGCATTAAGAAAAACATTAATCCGGTAAATTTTGTGAAAGGACGTTTATCTCAACACAAAAATAAAATAAAAGAAGAAGTCATATACATCCATTTGTTTTTCTCTTCACGATGGAACTTTCTACATCATGATTTTGTTATGTTGTCCACTAATATTGCAACTACAGTATTCGTTTTGAGTGGTTTATGCAATTTTTTACTTATAGGCCGGACACCATAGATGCCACCCATATACCACTATTTCCTATTGGCGACATGCATGTATCATTATCAGCTACCACTAAAGATTAGTGAATACATTACGAATATAGTAGATTTCTGTTGTAATCATGAAATACCGAGTTTTGGGCCAATAATCTTTTTGGGTCGGAGATAAAACGTGTAAATTAATTCTTCTTTATAGTTGGTTTTGTGTTTGAATTGTTCTAAAATAAAGAAGATTAAGTTATATAAAAAAAATAAAGAAGATTACTTAATTGGCAGAGATTCGTGTTTTTTTTTTAGATTGTCTCTATTTTATATTTATTACCGACAATTTTTTTTCATGCCACTGGGTTTAAATTTTTGTTTGAAATTTTTTGTTATACTTATGGGCCTTTTAATAAAATTTAAGGCATTTTTAACCAAAATTATGTGATATATTCTTGCAAAATTAGAACTATGGAACCGAGCCAACCAAATTAATGGGCTGGGCCTGATGAGATTTAGATTACTATAGCTAATTGTTAATCTCTAGTAAGATTTTGAATCTTCCAAAGACTTGAACAAGCTGTAGTCTGTAGATGTCTTGGCTAGAATAAATATGTGAATGAGAAAGCTAAACCAAAACCAAACTGAAGAATTGTGATATTTAGTACCGGTTTAAGCTTGTTGAGGTAAGACAAAAATTTTCCCACTCAATAACTCTCACACCTAGTTCTACTCTTTGATCACACCCAAAAAGATGGAATAATTCAAAAGTTACGATTATTCATTTATTTGAAAGGTCTTCAAACATGACAAACCAAAGAAAGGAAGCAAATGACAGACTCGAATCAGAAATGTCTTGACTGTGAGCAAGAAGAGTTAAGAAGCAAAAGAGAAGAAGAGAAAGAGAATTTAGAAGCTTTGAGATCAAACTCCACCAAATTATCTTCCATCTGATAACCTCCGATGACCATTGCCGTTTCAAGGTTCACGCCTCCGTCCACAAAGCCTAAACAAACCACATCTTTATTTACCTTCACAAGCGAATTTGAACCGTAGATCCTCCACTTAGCCCCACCACTCAGCACTAAGTCAATCACCGGAACACGACTTCCCATCATCCACTTCCCAAGTCCTTTGGAGCTAAAACATGTACCAAAAGGCTTCACTGCCGGAGCTTTCACCATCTTCCCTTTTCCGGCGAAGGCTAAGACCAGAGCTTTGTAAACAGAACTGTGCAAGACCGTGTAAGGAGCCAAAGTGCAGATCTTTGTGCTTTTCTTGACGAAAGTAACAATCTTTCCATCGACTTGGATGGATTTGACGTCGATCAAGTACTCACCGCGAGACGGGTCACTAGGAAGCAGAGGCGTGGAGGCAAAGATCTTGGAGACATCTTCAGGGTAAAGCGCCATGAAGTAAGGACCACCGCCAATGAAAAGAGCACCAGATCCAGAAGGATCTCCGGAGTCTGGTGAAGGCAAACAAAGAGCCACCTTTAACGGAAGTTTGTACAAAGAAACAACCTGCCAAGGAAGGGCCGTAAGGGTCTTGGCAAGACCTAATGTCCCAACAACAGTGGACGGGAAGGGTTTAAACGAGGGGTCAACTTTGACGTCGGTGCAAGCTATAGTCATCGGCAAATCGATACCGCTTCCCATAATGGTGAAGCCGTTGTCGGTGTAAAGCAGAGAGACGGTGTCTCGGAGGAGACGAGTCTTGATGGGGTGCTCAGTGAAGGAAGTGGAAAAAGATTTGTGACACGTGGCTTTCTTGGAGGTGTTGTTGGGACAGGAGAGAGCGTCCGGTTTGGCTTGTTTGCATCTAGAGGACCCGCATTTGATTGGGTGGTAAGATCGGGATTTGGCAGCGGCGGCGCAGGTCAACAGAAGCGGCGCAGAGCCGCCGAGGTCTAAAGCGAGGTTGATGTCGTAGGATTGATAGTATGTCCCGTTGAGCATGTTGACGCCGATGGATAAGGGAGAGTAGTAGAGATTTGTGGCATTGTCTTTGCGAATAGGTTGTAGAAAAGCTTGAGGCTTCTCGTGTAGAGAGTGTGATGTGTTTGCGAGGGTGAACAAGATTAGGCAGAGGAAATGGACTATACGAGGAGGAGCCATGTTTTTGTGTTTCTTTCTTGTAACAAGACTACTTTGAAGTGAGAATTAACAAGACTTATTAATAGAATAATAACAAGTGTTGGATATTTAAGTGTATAAGGTTACGACATGTTCCAGAGTGTTACAACAGACGGTTACTTTGATTCAATTATTAAGCGAACGGTTGCAAACGTTCGTTGAAAAAACCTTATGAGAACTTAATAAGTTCTGTTGTCTCTCTCAGAAAAAGATCACGTGAGAGAACGAGATTGACAAGATCTAGAGATATAGATCTGATTCACAAAGCAACAAAAGTAAACACACACAAGATCTCTATTTGTTACTCTTTGATCTTAAGCCTAGACAAAGAGTGGACGTGATTGTCTTATCCTGCAAGGGATTTCGTGTAACCCAAGGCTGTATAGGGTCGAAATACTCTTAAAGGAAACTGCTTCGTACAGGATTCAATCATAATCCAAGATACCCACACATCTCGCTCATTTCTCTCTGAAACACAGTTTCGCCGTTGTGTTCCAACACCCTGTTCTCTGTTCCAACACCGAATTGCAGAGGAGATATTCCAACAATCTTTAAGAGTATTTTCTGAGAACGATGGCTGGTGTTTCTGTGCGTGAGATGACTTCCAAGTTTAGGAAGTTAGACAAGTTTGAAGGAGTCAAATTCAGAAGATGGCATAAGAAGA